>CM059343.1:7389935-7442435 GCA_030340685.1 Protosalanx chinensis
TTGGCAACATTGTTAAATCTGTACATTCATGCCAGGACAGCATATTGAATAGAATTTAACTGATAGAGAGGCGTAGATGGACACAGAGAGAAGGATAGAGAGAAAGAAACAGAGGAAAAGAGGAGAAGGATGGAAAGAAAGAAGAGGGAGAAAAAGAGAGAGAGATGGAGGGGTGGAAAGAGAGAAGAGAGAGAGTGATAGAGAGAGAGAAAGAGAAAGAGAAGACAGGGATAGATAGAGGGAGAGGAGAGAGGCATGGAGAGAAGAGAGCGATGTCCAGTACCTGTGTAATATGCATATGTAGTGAACCCATTATTGGTCTCTAACTGTACTCTAATTACCTACAGGCATTATTCAAGGTACAGTGAGAAGGCAGAGAGAGCGAGAGAGAGTCAAACAGAGAGAGAGAGGCAGAGAGAGACAGAGAGAGACAGAGAGAGGCAGAGAGAGAGAGCGAGGCAGAGAGAGAGACAGAGAGAGACAGAGAGAGGCAGAGAGAGAGAGCGAGGCAGAGAGAGAGACAGAGAGAGTCAAACAGACAGAGAGAGGGAGAGACAGAGAGAGAGACAATAATCTCGCCTAGGACTCTAAATAAGGTAGAGACATTTCTGATTTCTGATGAATTTCTTAATCTCTGTGCTTGTAACGCTGCTGCTTGTTCAAAGTTTTACCGCTCCGTGGTGAAACCTGACACCACACTGTCAGGCTACATCTGGGCTCATTTGCATACTGCAACAGCGATATGAGAGGGAAGCTGTGTGTCCCTTATTCGGCTGACTTTTTCTGCTACAGATCGTTTTGTCAACTTGTAATATGTTCATTTTGTGAGCGTATTAAAATGTAGTTTCTCAATTTCAAAAATTTGGATTTGAGGGGGCAAGACATTTATTTGAGGGGGCAGTGCCCCCTCTTGCCCCTGCGTAGAGACGGCCTTGGGGAGGAGGAAGGGTAGGTTGTGGAGGAAGAGGAGGATGAGAGGTTTCTCTCTGTCTCCGTCTGTTTCTATATAGCTCTGTCTCTCTCTCTCTATTTAAAGCTTTCTCTTTCCATCTCTCTTTTACCACATGTCTTATCTATCCTTTCCTCGCATAGTTCTGTTTCTCTTCATAGTTCATAGTTCATTTCTTTCCAGGTATCTCCTTATTCTGTCTCTCTCATCATCTCATCATCCTCTGCCTCCATCACTTCATCACCTTCTGGGATCCTGGGCTTCAGTAATACCTCCTAAGACACATAATGCAGGATCCTGCAAGGTAACTCAGTTCATTAGTGATGACTGGGCCTAAATTCTGACACAAAGACACACACACACCCACACACTCACACACACACACACACACACACACAGGCAGGCACACTCACACAGGCACACACACACCCACAGCCAGACACACACTCACAGGCAGACACACACACAGACACCCACCCACACAGACTCACACACACACAGCTGTTAGTGCTTCATCACCACAGAGCTAGTGTCTTCTCAGACCCTATGTATGGTGAGACTGAACTGCTCCAGATAGCTGCTGCCTTCTGAACATCCATCATCCTGCTGGGAACACATCCTGACAGGTGGAGCACACTGGGCATGTGCAGAGGACCCATCATCCTGCTGGGAACACATCCTGACAGGTGGAGCACACTGGGCATGTGCAGAGGACCCATCATCCTGCTGGGAACACATCCTGACAGGTGGAGCACACTGGGCATGTGCAGAGCTGGGTCCTGTACACTGAGACCGCTGTAACTGCTGATTGGTTACTGTGCAGGACTTTGGAAACATTTGTCATCTGATTGGTGGGATGGACGGCCTGACAACATACAAGAGACAAAGAAGGATGGGAAGCGATAACTTCTCAAACGGGTTCCAGCGGACCTGGGTGAGAGCGCGGAGAGATGGAGGGAGCATGGAACACAGAGGGAGAGAAGGGTGGAGGGGTGAAGGAATAGAGGGGAGGATGGAGGAATGGAGAGAAGGAGAGATAGAGGGATAAGGATATCAATCAATCCCTTCAACTTTATAGTGCCCTTTAGAAGAACTGGAGTACACCAAAGTGCTTTACCGATAGATAGATCTTTATTTGTCATTGTCACAAGGTACAACGAAATTGAATAATAATAAATTGTATTTGAAAGGTGCCTTTCTAGGCACTCAAGCACACCGTACACAAAAGAGATAAAAGAATACATCAAGAATAAACATCAATATCAATATAAAAAAGACAAGAAAATAAACACAAAATAAGAACAATTACAAGGTTACAAATTTACAATCACAAATATACATGAAATAACCATTAAATACGTGAAACGCAAATACAAATACATAGAATACTACTGAAACAGATATGAAACTCAAGTGTTAAAAGCCATTGAGAAAAAGTGTTTTTTTTAAGAGTGACTTCAAAGAAGACAGTGAAGAGTCTGTCCACAATGAGGTGGATCATCCAGGAGAGGCCACAGCCTCTGAGCTGTCCTGAGGACACATTCAGGAGCAGCTGATCACCTGAGAGAACAGGCGGGTGGATAAGGACGAACCAGCTGCGATACTGAGTGGAGCAAGACCATTTCAAGATTTTTGAAAAAAGCGTGTTGAAATCGATCCTAAAACGTGTCGGCAGGCAGTGAAGTGAGGCTGTTGTAATAACTGTTTTGCACTTCTGGTTGGATGCTAACTGTATTTCGTTACCCTGTACTTGTACCTGTGTAATGACAATAAAGTTGAATCTAATCTAATCTGAAATAGGGGAAATGTGATCGTATTTGCAGGTTCCAGTTAACGAACGTGCTGCATAGCTTTGAACCATTTATTCACATTAATATTTAATCATTTAGCAGACACTTTAATCCAAAGCCACTTCCAAGAGAGAGCTTTACAACAGAGCGTCGGTCACTGAGCATAGCAACATGATTGTGGGTAGTCAGATTATGAAATATACAATGTGTGAAACCAAACAAGTGCCAAAGGAAAGAAACACAAGAGCATTCAGTTTAAAAAGTTACAATTAAATGGCATGCATGGAAAAGCAAGCCTGCAGGAAAGCAAGTAACAATAATATAGCTCACTGCAGGTCAAAAAATTCAGAATCGGGTCATTTATATTTATATATCTAATATATATATACTTTTTTTCAATACAAAAGAGTAACCATGAGGTACCACCCTCGTTTTGTTGAGGTACATATCGATTTTTAATGATTTGTGGTCTTAAACTTCTGACCCACCAATAACATTCTTCCAGACACACTAGTGCCTCCAGTGGCCGAGGGTGGAATTGAACCCGGGATCTCATGTTTCCAAGTCAGTGTTTATTTCTGTTGTCCCTGAGAGGTTTAAATAGATTTTAGTTCATTTAAACCTTTCAATCGTTGATTGGGTTGCTAGGTTGGTTGCTAGGTTGGTTGCTAGGGGTTGTATACTCTAGAACAGGGGTGGGCAATCCTGGTCCTCGAGGGCCGCTGTCCTGAAGGTTTTAGATGTTTCCCTGCTCCAGCACACCTGATTGAAATGAACAGGTTGCTATTAAGCTCTGTCTAACGACCCTTCATTAGAAGCAGGAAACATCTCTCTGGAGGACCAGGATTGCCCACGCCTGCTCTAGAATAATGACGTATGTAGTCGATTGCGACATTAATTGAATATCTTAGACTGAGTTGATAGTTAGTGTTTCTACTGTCAAGACACACTTTTTCACTTTGGTTGTTTGGTTATACTTGTCAACAGGGGTGTCAATTGTCAACAAATCAATTTGATTTATTGCTGAATGTATTTACACTATGTATACATATAGTTTTTTTGTCTTTACATGTAACTAAATGTCCTGAATGTTCTAAATTTGTTTGTGTGTGTTGTCTAATGCTCCATGGTGTTTACATATTGATTTGTGTTTAGATTGGATATAATTGTTCTATTTTCATCTTAAAAGAGTTTAATGGTTTTGGTGCTGCAAGTGTTTGATTTTTCCAGAGGATCAGAGATTTTGGAAGTTTGTAGATTTGGTGCTTCCAGTTTAGACGACATGAAGGACTGTTTTCAAGGTGTTTAATCACCAACCTGGTGGTTTGGTGTGTGGAGCTAGCCTAGCTGCTAGCACTGCAGGTAGACAGGTAGAGGTTTGGTGTGTGGAGCTAGCCTAGCTGCTAGCACTGCAGGTAGACAGGTAGAGGTTTGGTGTGTGGAGCTAGCCTAGCTGCTAGCACTGCAGGTAGACAGGTAGAGGTTTGGTGTGTGGAGCTAGCCTAGCTGCTAGCACTGCAGGTAGACAGGTAGAGGTTTGGTGTGTGGAGCTAGCCTAGCTGCTAGCACTGCAGGTAGACAGGTAGAGGTTTGGTGTGTGGAGCTAGCCTAGCTGCTAGCACTGCAGGTAGACAGGTAGAGGTTTGGTGTGTGTGGAGCTAGCCTAGCTGCTAGCACTGCAGGTAGACAGGTAGAGGTTTGGTGTGTGTGGAGCTAGCCTAGCTGCTAATACTGCAGGTAGACAGGTAGAGGTTTGGTGTGTGGAGCTAGCCTAGCTGCTAGCACTGCAGGTAGACAGGTAGAGGTTTGGTGTGTGGAGCTAGCCTAGCTGCTAGCACTGCAGGTAGACAGGTAGAGGTTTGGTGTGTGCAGCTAGCCTAGCTGCTAGCACTGCAGGTAGACAGGTAGAGGTTTGGTGTGTGCAGCTAGCCTAGCTGCTAGCACTGCAGGTAGACAGGTAGAGGTTTGGTGTGTGGAGCTAGCCTAGCTGCTAGCACTGCAGGTAGACAGGTAGAGGTTTGGTGTGTGCAGCTAGCCTAGCTGCTAGCACTGCAGGTAGACAGGTAGAGGTACACATTACTGTTTCTCATCAAACCTCACTTCACATCTGTTCATTTTAGAACGAACACATTCACACATTAGATAATACGATATGATGTGATTCTACACTGCAGTACCTTCTCAGTACCTCTTTTTACCTTAGCTTTTGAGTGATGTGTTGACTTTTTACCGTGTACAGTGTGTCTCTATATATATTTTTTTCAACCTATTGTTGTGTTGTTTTTACTGTGTATAGTGTGTGTCTATTTATTGCGTTTTTAATATTGCTATATACTGCACTTTGGTCAACCGTGTTGTTTTAAAGTGCAATATAAATGAAGTTGGATACGCTACCGTGCTATACTATTATGAACTATCTTCTCAAATCCCCCATACAATACAATCTTATGCACTGCTCCATACTAATACCATACATCCCATGTTCTGCCATCCCATACTTTCACTTCATGCAATATTGCATTATTTCTATAATTTCGTTATTTAGCAGATGCTCTTATCCAGAGTGACTTACAGCAGTGACTTTCCCCTTGAGGCAAGTAAGGTGAAGTGCCTTGCCCAAGGACACAACGTCATTTGGCACATCCAGGATTCGAACCAGGGACCTTCTCATTATTATCCCTAACCACTTAGCCACATGACTCGCACACGGCCATATTGTACTGCACTGTAATTTGCAACACTATACTTTACTGTGATATTGTTTAACAATATTACATATTCAACCTTATTTAAATTAGGAATACTACACCTGTGTGTACTAACACGGCTCCCCCTGGTATTGACGTCCCTGTACTGTGTTCAGTCCTGGGGTTTCAAGCAGACAGCCAGGAGGATGGGGTGGCGGGGGGCAGAGGCCCCTCCCCCTGGTGTCTGGGGCCGGCGGCGGACGATCGATCGCACCAGCTGCATCTGTAAATGAGTCTGTCTCTCACTGAGGAGTTTTTCCAGTTTCCGTCGGGGTCTCCCACAGCGTGGATCAGGGACCGCAGCCGCCCAGCGTCTTCCCCAGGGAAATTAAAGTTCCACTGGAGGATGTGTGTGTGTGGGGTCGGGTGTATGGGCCGTGTGTGTGTTTAGGGTATGTTGTGTGTAATTGGAGGGAGTACAGTGTGTGTGTGTGTGTGTGTGTGTGTATAGCATGGTGTGTGTGTGTGTGTGTGTGAGTGACATGTGGCTCTTCTCTCTCCCAGTGTAACCGAGCTCCATCGATGTGTGGCTCAGAGCCCAGGTCAGAGCTCGTACACACAGGGTTACCAGGGTTACCAGGGGCACGGGTCACTTCAGTCACATGATGCTAGTCAGCCAATCACACTTGCCATGACACTGACAAGTATTCATGTAATAAACTGTTCAAACAACGACATTTCCACTACCCTACCGTTCCCCTCTCTCTATGCGTGTGTGGAACCTGCTGACAATCTGGTTCTACTGTCAAGTTCTCCATGTGATGCTTAGAACCTTCAGATCTTGTTCTGCTGTCAAGTTCTCCATGTGATGCTTAGAACCTTCAGATCTGGTTCTACTGTCAAGTTCTCCATGTGATGCTTAGAACCGTCAGATCTGGTTCTACTGTCAAGTTCTCCATGTGATGCTTAGAACCGTCAGATCTGGTTCTACTGTCAAGTTCTCCATGTGATGCTTAGAACCGTCAGATCTGGTTCTACTGTCAAGTTCTCCATGTGATGCTTAGAACCTTCAGATCTGGTTCTACTGTCAAGTTCTCCATGTGATGCTTAGAACCTCCAGACCTGGTTCCACAGTCTTTGTAGAATGACAGAGGTCATTTTATCAGTCATTCTTTGTAATACGTCTTTATTCCAAGTAGACTGTCAAGCAAATGAACTGTGAATTTTAATTAATGAATTAATGATATGACATCAGCAAAGGACAACCCAGAATCTGAGAGTGTGTGTGTGTGATCTGAGAGTGTGTGTGTGATCTGAGAGTGTGTGTGTGATCTGAGTGTGTGTGTGTGTGTGTGATCTGAGAGTGTGTGTGTGATCTGAGAGTGTGTGTGTGTGATCTGAGAGTGTGTGTGTGATCTGAGAGTGTGTGTGTGATCTGAGAGTGTGTGTGTGATCTGAGAGTGTGTGTGTGATCTGAGAGTGTGTGTGTGATCTGAGAGTGTGTGTGTGATCTGAGAGTGTGTGTGTGTGATCTGAGAGTGTGTGTGTGATCTGAGAGTGTGTGTGTGTGATCTGAGAGTGTGTGTGTGTGTGTGTGTGTGTGTGATCTGAGAGTGTGTGTGTGTGTGTGTGTGTGTACATACAGTATTTTTTGTCACCCATGTATCCAGTGTGGTGGATCACTGTCTCACTGTGCTATACAGTGACTGATCCCAGTGTGGTGGATCACTGTCTCACTGTGCTGTACAGTGACTGATCCCAGTGTGGTGGATCACTGTCTCACTGTACTGTACAGTGACTGATCCCAGTGAGGTGGATCACTGTACAGTGACTGATCCCAGTGTGGTGGATCACTGTCTCACTGTACTGTACAGTGACTGATCCCAGTGTGGTGGATCACTGTCTCACTGTACTGTACAGTGACTGATCCCAGTGTGGTGGATCACTGTCTCACTGTACTGTACAGTGACTGATCCCAGTGAGGTGGATCACTGTCTCACACTGTACTGTACAGTGACTGATCCCAGTGTGGTGGATCACTGTCTCACACTGTACTGTACAGTGACTGATCCCAGTGTGGTGGATCACTGTCTCACTGTGCTGTACAGTGACTGATCCCAGTGCGGTGGATCACTGTCTCACTGTGCTGTACAGTGACTGATCCCAGTGCGGTGGATCACTGTCTCACTGTGCTTTACAGTGACTGATCCCAGTGTGGTGGATCACTGTCTCACTGTACTGTACAGTGACTGATCCCAGTGTGGTGGATCACTGTCTCACTGTGCTATACAGTAACTGATCCCAGTGTGGTGGATCACTGTCTCACACTGTACTGTACAGTGACTGATCCCAGTGTGGTGGATCACTGTCTCACACTGTACTGTACAGTGACTGATCCCAGTGTGGTGGATCACTGTCTCACACTGTACTGTACAGTGACTGATCCCAGTGTGGTGGATCACTGTCTCACACTGTACTGTACAGTGACTGATCCCAGTGTGGTGGATCACTGTCTCACACTGTACTGTACAGTGACTGATCCCAGTGTGGTGGATCACTGTCTCACACTGTACTGTACAGTGACTGATCCCAGTGTAGTGGATCACTGTCTCCCACTGTGCTGTACAGTGACTGATCTGTTTGGATCTCTGACTAGCAGAAGAGATCTGTTCCAGTTCCTTGATGATGATGATGATGATGATGATGATGATGATGATGATGATGATGGAGGTAGGGAATGATGAAGAGGGTCATAGAAATCACCTCGTTTTTGGAGAGATTGATACATCTTTGTTTTCTTTATTTTCCTTCTGTCGGTCCGTCATCCTTTCCTTGATGTTGCTGTTACCCTGTCCTCATCGGCAACAAAGGTAAAGTCAGACACCGGATGAACTGTACCAACACACACACACACACACACGTCAACAACTGAAAGAAAGGACACTGTTTATAGACAATAAAAACCTTCAAGAGCTTTTTATGTGGCAGCTGGGCAATGTCAAGCCCCAGTTTCAGGGTCCATATATGATGAAGTCAGCTCCTCTGACTCATGTCTCTGGGTAGATGAGATGATTCCTCTTCCTCCTCTGTACAGAGGCATGTTAGTCAGGTGTGCGACCCTATGTGTGTGCCTAGCGTGTGTGTGTGTGTGTCCAGCATGTGTGTGTAAGAGCAGGCGTTTGTGTGTGGCTTGTGAGCATGTGTGTGAGAGCATTAGTGTGTAGGTGTGAGTATTAGTGTGTGTGTGTGTGCGTGCATGTGTGTGTTTGTGTATGTGTGTACATGTGTTTGTGCGTGTGTGTGCGCGCATGTGTGTGTGTTTGTGCATGTGTGCGTGTATTTGTGTGTGTGTGTGTGTGTGTGTGTGTGAGATGGAACAGGATCAGGTGGAACCAAGCCAGGCTGGATGTCAGTGTGTCTCATTGACGTGATACTGAGATCCTGAAGGGAGATAGATTTTCTATCCAAGGGTCACTGCTCTGCATAATGACAGTCCAGAGGGAGACAGGGGGGAGGGGGGGGGGGGGGGGACTGAAGTACAGGTGTGTGTGTGGGTGCACTGTAGCTGTGTGTGTATGGGTGTGTGTGTATTCTGGGTATGTGAGTGTGTACTGCAGGTGTGTGTGTGTACTGTAGGTGTGTGCTGCAGGTGTGTATGTGTACTGTAGGTGTGTGTGTGTACTGTAGGTGTGTATGTGTGTGCACTGCAGGTGTGTGTGTGTGCTGCAGGTGTGTGTGTGTATGTGTGTGTACTGCAGGTGTGTGTGTGTGTGTGTGTGTGTGTACTGTAGGTGTGTATGTGTGTGTACTGTAGGCGTGTGTGTGTGTGCTGTATGTGTGTACTGTAGGTGTGTGTGTGTGTGTGTGTACTGCAGGTGTGTATGTGTGTGTACTGTAGGTGTGTGTGTACTGCAGGTGTGTGTGTGTGTGTGTGTGTGTGTGTGTGTGTACTGCAGGTGTGTATGTGTGTGTACTGTAGGTGTGTGTGTATACTGCAGGTGTGTATGTGTGTGTACTGTAGGTGTGTGTGTGTGTGTACTGTAGGTGTGTATGTGTGTGTGCTGCAGGTGTGTATGTGTGTGTACTGTAGGTGTGTGTGTGTGTGTGTACTGTAGGTGTGTGTGTGTGTGCTGCAGGTGTGTGTGTGCTGCAGGTATGTGTGTGTGTGCGCTGCAGGTGTGTATGTGTACTGCAGGTGTGTGTGTGTGTGTGTACTGTATGTGTGTGTACTGTAGGTGTGTATGTGTACTGCAGGTGTGTGTGTGTGTGTGTGTGTGTGTGTGTGTGTGTACTTTAGGTGTGTATGTGTGTGTACTGCAGGTGTGTGTGTGTGTGTGTACTGCAGGTGTGTGTGTGTGTACTGCAGGTGTGTGTGTGTACTGTAGGTGTGTATGTGTGTGTACTGTAGGTGTGTGTGTGTGTACTGCAGGTGTGTGTGCTGTAGGTGTATATGTGTGTGTGTACTGTAGGTGTGTGTGTGTGCTGCAGGTGTGTGTGTGTACTGTAGGTGTGTATGTGTGTGTACTGTAGGTGTGTGTGTGTGTGTGTGTGTACTGCAGGTGTGTATGTGTGCTGTAGGTGTGTATGTGTGTGTGCTGCAGGTGTGTCTGTGTACTGTAGGTGTGTGTGTGTATGGGTGTGTGTGTATTCTGGATATGTGAGTCTCCACCCTCTCGCCCAACCCTCTCTTCAGCCTCTCTCCAGCCTCTCTCTCTCCAGCCTCCTGCCTCACTCTAGCCTCTCTCTCTAGCCTCTCTCCAGCCTCTCTCTTCAGCCTTTTTACAGCCTATTTTTGGCCTTTCTATCTAGCCTCTTTCCAGCGTCTCTCTCCAGCCTCTCTCTCTTGCCTCTCTCTATATCCTCTCTCCAACCACTCTTTCTAGCCTCTCTCCAGCCTCACTCTCCAGCCTCTCTCTTCAGCCTCTCTCTTCAGCCTATCTTTAGCCTATCTTTAGCCTCTCTCCAGCCTCCTGCATCTCTTTATCCTCTCTCTCCAGCCTCACTCTCCAGCTTCTCTTTAGCCTCTCTCCAGCCTCTCTATCCAGCCTCTTTCTCCAGCCTCTTACCTCTCTTTAGCCTCTCTCCAGCCACCTGCCTCTCTCCAGCCTCTCTCTCCAGCCTCTCTCTCTAGCCTCTCTCTCCAGCCTCCTGCCTCTCTCCCCAGCCTCTCTCTCTAGCCTCCAGCCTCTCTTTCCAGCGTATCTCTCCTGCCTCTCTCTCCAGCCTCTCTCTCCAGCCTCTCTCTCCAGCCTCTCTCTCTCCAGCCTCTCTCTCCAGCCTCTCTCTCCAGCCACCTGCCTCTCTCCCCAGCCTCTCTCTCCAGCATCCTGCCTCTCTCCAGCCTCTCTCTCCAGCCTCTCTCTCCAGCCTCTCTCTCCAGCCACCTGCCTCTCTCCCCAGCCTCTCTCTCTAGCCTCCAGCCTCTCTCCCCAGCCTCTCTCTCCAGCATCCTGGCTCTCTCCAGCCTCTCTCCCCAGCCTCTCTCTCCAGCCACCTGCCTCTCTCTCCAGCCTCTCTCCCAGCCTCTCTCTCCAGCCTCTCTCCCAGCCTCTCTCTCCAGCCACCTGCCTCTCTCCCAGCCTCTCTCCCAGCCTGTCTCTCCAGTCTCTCTCTCCAGCCTCTCTCCCAGCCTCTCTCTCCAGCCTCCTGCCTCTCTCTCCTGCCTCTCCCCAGCCTCTCTCTCCAGCCTCCTGCCTCTCCCCAGCCTCTCTCTCCAGCCACCTGCCTCTCTCCCAGCCTCTCTCTCCAGCCTCTCTCTCCAGCCTCTCTCCCAGCCTCTCTCTCCAGCCTCTTGCCTCTCTCTCCAGCCTCTCTCCCAGCCTCTCTCTCCAGCCTCCTGCCTCTCCCCAGCCTCTCTCTCCAGCACCATGTGCAGATGCTATGTAAATCAGCTCATAGAGAGCAGCAGGAGAACAATAGTGATTCATCCTATCAGGGATTTAGTGTGGATATCAAAGTGCCGTCCATGTCATGTTTAGATTGAAGAGGGAGAGCAATTAGCTCTAATAGCTGGTGTGTGTGCATGCGTGCCTGTGTGTGCCTGTGTGTGTAAGTGTGTGTGTGTGTGTATTCTACATTCTAATCAGCAGATAACATAACCTGGGCAGAGGGAGTAAATGAATATAGAGAATTAAAACAATGAATAAAAAGACGAAGAATCAGATGAAACGGATGGACACAGAACAGCTGTGTGACTGAAGGATGAACATGGAGGTGTTTGTGTATGACTGATTGTCTGTCTGTCTGACTGGCTGTCTGTCTGTCTGTCTGTCTGTCTGACTGTCTGTCTGTCTGACTGTCTGACTGTCTGTCTGACTGACTGTCTGACTGTCTGACTGACTGTCTGACTGAAGGACTAAGATAAAGGTGTTTGTGTCTGACTGTCTGTCTGTCTGTCTGTCTGTCTGTCTGTCTGACTGTCCCCCTCTACCCTGTCCCCCTCCACCCTGTCCTCCTCCACCCTGTCCCCCTCCACCCTGTCCTCCTCCACCCTGTCCCCCTCCACCCTGTCCTCCTCCACCCTGTCCCCCTCCACCCTGTCCTCCTCTACCCTGTCCTCCTCCACCCTGTCCCCCTCCACCCTGTCCTCCTCCACCCTGTCCCCCTCCACCCTGTCCCCCTCCACCCTGTCCTCCTCTACCCTGTCCTCCTCCACCCTGTCCCCCTCCACCCTGTCCTCCTCCACCCTGTCCTCCTCCACCCTGTCCCCCTCCACCCTGTGATTGATGAGTTCTTGGATGAGTTCTTCCCAGGTGAGTGTATGTTCCAGGTGAGCAGTAGACACCAGTGTACCGCTGTGATTTACTGAGAGAGAGAAAATAACCGGCCTGTTTTAGGTCAAGTCTTGTTGTTGCAGACAAACCGTCTTTCTGGTTGGCCTCCAGGTGGGACACTCATCCCCAAAGGAGGACTGATTCCTGGGCTGAACACCGTCCCAACAACTGGAGGATACTTTCCAGTAATATCTGGATCTATTTCCAAAGGAACTATTCAGCATCAAGCTACATCTGGTTCAGTAGCTGGATTTCACAAGGGATGCTGTCTTATTTGAAACTTTTACAGGAAGTTACTACAACAGTGACTGGGGCTGGAGAAGGGAGGTTGGAGGCTGTAGAGTGGCTGGAGTGAGGCTAGGGCTGGGAAGAGAGACTGAAAACACAGGCTGGATAAAAAAGAGAGAGAGGCTGGAGAGATTTACCGGTGACAGATGCTGGAGGAAGGAGTGTGGCTGGGGCTGAAAAGAGAGGCTGATGAGAGGCTGGAGCCTTGGGCTGGGAAGAGAGGCTGATGAGAGGCTGGAGTGTGGCTGGGGCTGAAAAGAGAGGCTGATGAGAGGCTGGAGTGTGGCTGGGGCTGGAAAGAGAGGCTGGTGAGAGGCTGGAGCCAGGGGCTGGAAGGAGAGGCTGAGGAGAGGCTGGAGTGTGGCTGGGGCTGAAAAGAGAGGCTGGTGAGAGGCTGGAGCCTGGGGCTGGAAAGAGAGGCTGATGAGAGGCTGGAGCCTGGGGCTGGAAAGAGAGGCTGATGAGAGGCTGGAGCCAGGGGCTGGAAAGAGAGGCTGATGAGAGGCTGGAGCCAGGGGCTGGAAAGAGAGGCTGATGAGAGGCTGGAGCCAGGGGCTGGAAAGAGAGGCTGATGAGAGGCTGGAGCCAGGGGCTAGAAAGAGAGGCTGAGGATGAAGGCTAACATACATTTTCCATTGCATTTCCAGTAGGAAAAAACATCTCCCATGAACATAGTTTCCAGTGGTGTCCAGTGTGTTAAGCTGAGGATGACATGAGGAAATGCTTGTAAGCCCACTGAGAGAATCACAACATGTTGGCTTATTACAACAGTTCTATTATTTCTGTATGTGTTTATATCTCACAGCTCACATCCTCCAGCGAACGTGTTGACTTTGTTACAGAAAAACCATCTGCATTAGTTAGTTAACAGTCCATGTGAGTAACTGTGTGTAGCTCTTGTCTGGCCCCTCAATGGTGGAATCAACTCTCCATCTCCATCAAATACACTGACTGTCTCTTCACCTCCACCAGAGACACTGACTGTCTCTCCACCTCCTTCAGAGACACTGACTGTCTCTCCACCTCCACCAGAGACACTGACTGTCTCTCCACCTTCATCTGAGACACTGACTGTCTCTCCACCTCCACCAGAGACACTGACTGTCTCTCCACCTTCATCAGAGACACTGACTGTCTCTCCACCTCCATCAGAGACACTGACTGTCTCTCCACCTCCGTCAGAGACACTGACTGTCTCTCCACCTCCATCAGAGACACTGACTGTCTCTCCACCTCCACCAGAGACACTGACTGTCTCTCCACCTCCATCAGAGACGCTGACTGTCTCTCCACCTCCACCAGAGACACTGACTGTCTCTCCACCTCCACCAGAGACACTGACTGTCTCTCCACCTCCACCAGAGACACTGACTGTCTCTCCACCTCCACCAGAGACACTGACTGTTTCTCCACCTCCATCAGAGACGCTGACTGTCTCTCCACCTCCATCAGAGACACTGACTGTCTCTCCACCTCCATCAGAGACACTGACTGTCTCTCCACCTCCATCAGAGACGCTGACTGTCTCTCCACCTCCATCAGAGACGCTGACTGTCTCTCCACCTCCAGAAAAGGTTCAAGACTCACTTGTTCCAGGAGTACAACAGTACTTAGGAATGACTGCTGGACCTGATGTTAGTTTCCCCCAGGACTATAATGACTCATTGAGGGACTTGTAGCTGTTGTTGCCCAGTTCTAACTAATAACTAATTTCTAATGAGAAATTCTTGTACTTGTGAAAGATAGTATTAGGGTGTGCCTGCCTTTGGCAAAAGCACATTCTATTGTAATCTCACATATATATATATATACAGTATATTATGTATTATTTTTCCACCCTTAAGGCTTACTCAATATTTGGACCACATAGACTATGCCCATGTCAAAATGTCTGTGATTGAGTTGGTTGTATATTTATTCAGGTTTCGTTGCACAATTTAAGAGTCGCTAATGTTTTTCTGCCAAAAACAAGTTTTTCTGGGAACTCACTGATAGCGTAACGTCACTACGTCACCACATCTTAGTAACAACGCATATGGAACATTCTAGTCAGCCACACGGTGATGAGGGTGAGACTTACTACTTAATGCTACTTACCACTAAGTAGCATTACTATTTAGCTAGAAACCTACTTTTCGTTATGAAGCGCTACCTATGAATCAAGTCCATTATAGGCTAGGTATGATAAACACGTTCTTCATCTGCTTCCTTGGGTACTGGTCTTTTGGTGAGATGTCACATGATCCTTCCTACCCGGCGCCATGAAACTGGGCAGATAAATACTTCTTTAATGAGTACTGTAGTTCTAGCAAGCTCACTTCTGCTTTGTAGATTCACAACACGCAGTTATTTTACAGTTTTTACAAACAGAAATATTAAAACCGTATGTGGACAATCTTTCAGCAAGCAGTAAAACAAAAGGCTAACAAGCCATCTTTAGCATATTCAGAAATCCCTTGCCCATAGCAACGTGATAGACCCCAAAATTTAGCAGGCTTACAGATTATGAAACATACATCGTGAGAACCAATAAGTGCCAAGGGAAGAACTATAAGAGCTTTTAGCCGAATACATTAGAATATTTAAGGTGAGTCTCCGACGGACAGTAGTCTACCTAAGGGACACGACCAATGAAGCAACGACACTAACGAGTTTCCCCTTGGGAATTAACAAAGTAATACTAATTCTGAACAACAACGACAGCTGATATTTCTAAGTGCCATTCAATTCTCGGAACAAGTGAGTCTTGAGCCTTTTCTTGAAGGTGAGGAGACAGTCTGTGTTTCTGATGGAGGTGGGGAGTTGATTCCACCATTGGTGGAAGTACAGCCAGCATACAGTACTGCAGCCAGCTTCCTCACACTGGTCTCTGACTAAACTGAGACCTAAAGGTTGTATTTTGTCTTGTTACTGACAATGATCGCTACCAGTGAAACTTTTTGGAATAAGTGATTCACCCCTAAATAATTGCCAAGCTTATTGACGTCTGGGGGGCATATTTTTAGTTAGTAGATGGTTCTGTTTGAATCTCGATTCCGACTGAGATACTGCCAGTGACAATAACTTTGTTACAGTGAGCTTCAAAGAGTTTCATGATGAATGAATGTGGAGGCAAAATGTCTGAAAATATAACTGAGGGAAAAATGTAAGGGACGTCAAAGTCTTTGTATTTAACCCTAACCCTAACAAATGCATGCTTTTACATATCTGTATAAATAATAAGCATGCATTTTGCATAAAATATACAGAAATATCAGTTTGTGTGAGTATAACAGAGCGTGTAAATATGTGTGTTAGACAGTGTGAGTCTGTGTGTGTGTGTATCCAAAGAGGGCAGAAGGCCACACACTGCAGCAGGTTGTGTAAGAACACAGAGGTGGAAAAGACACGCATTCACTGCTCCTAAAATAGCATCCAGTTATTAGACACCAAGGGCTTTAGCGCTTCTGCTTGTTTGATTTAGATGTATTTTGTGTGGTTGGGTCGTCCCCCTGGGCGGTGTTAGTCCCTTCTGAGCATGCTCAGTACTGGTGCTGGCTCTTATATAACAGACTTCCTGATCTGGGGGTCTGAGTTCAGGAACACTGCTTGAGCACAGACCTGTGGAGTACACACACACACACACACACACACACACACACACTCAAACACACACACACACACACACACTCAAACACACACACACACACACACTCAAACACACACACACACACACACACACTCAAACACACGCACACACTCAAACACACACACACACACATACACATATACACACTCAAACACACACACACACACGACGCACACACACACACACACACACATATACACACATACACACTCAAACACACACCCGACGCACACACACACTCACACACACACACACACCAGACACACACTCACTCACACACACACACACACACACACACTTATGCACACCCACACTCTTGATCCTTTATCATACATTCACATTCTGTCATTCACAACCTCACACACACACACACTGTTCACACACACACACACTGTTCACACACACACACACTGTTCACAGACACACACACTGTTCACACACACACACTGTTCACACACACACACTGTTCACACACACACACACTGTTCACAGACACACACACTGTTCACACACACACACTGTTCACAGACCCACACACTGTTCACACACACACACTGTTCACACACACACACACACTGTTCACACACACACACTGTTCACACACACACACACACTGTTCACACACACACACTGTTCACACACACACACACACTGTTCACACACACACACACACTGTTCACACACACACACTGTTCACACACACACACTGTTCAAACACACACACACTGTTCACAGACACACACACTGTTCACAGACACACACTGTTCACAGACACACACACTGTTCACACACACACACACTGTTCACAGACACACACACTGTTCACAGACACACACACTGTTCACAGACACACACTGTTCACAGACACACACACTGTTCACACACACACACACACTGTTCACAGACACACACACTGTTCACACACACACACTGTTCACACACACACACTGTTCACACACACACACACTGTTCACACACACACACTGTTCACACACACACACTGTTCACACACACACACACTGTTCACACACACACACTGTTCACACACACACACACTGTTCACACACACACACACTGTTCACACACACACACTGTTCACACACACACACTGTTCACACACACACACTGTTCACACACACACACACTGTTCACAGACACACACACTGTTCACAGACACACACTGTTCACAGACACACACACTGTTCACAGACACACACACTGTTCACAGACACACACACACGTGCACACTTCTGCTTGCTTGAACATAATTTGGGGTGCATGCATGATCACACATACACATAATTCATACGCACATACACACGCTCAAACGCACACACACAGTTATGTAAGCTTACATGCACATGCTCAAACATAAACTGACACACAATGTCTCACACACACACACACACACACATACTGTGCTTTTGTTTCCAGATTCACACATTTGTGACACCATCCTCACGCTCGCATCTCTGCACCTCCATCCCTCTGTCCCTCCATCCCTCTGTCCCTCTGTCCCTCTGTCCCTCCATCCCTCTGTCCCTCCATCCCTCTGTCCCTCCATCCCTCTGTCCCTCCATCCCTCTGTCCCTCTGTCCCTCTGTCCCTCCATCCCTCTGCACCTCCATCCCTCTGTCCCTCTGTCCCTCCATCCCTCTGTCCCTCCATCCCTCTGTCCCTCCATCCCTCTGTCCCTCCATCCCTCTGTCCCTCTGTCCCTCTGTCCCTCTGTCCCTCCATCCCTCTGTCCCTCTGTCCCTCCATCCCTCTGTCCCTTCATCCCTCATCCCTCTGTTTCTCTGTCCCTTCATCCCTCATCCCTCTGTTTCTCTGTCCCTTCATCCCTCCATCCCTCTGTTTCTCTGTCCCTTCATCCCTCATCCCTCTGTTTCTCTGTCCCTTCATCCCTCATCCCTCTGTTTCTCTGTCCCTTCATCCCTCATCCCTCTGTTTCTCTGTCCCTTCATCCCTCATCCCTCTGTTTCTCTGTCCCTTCATCCCTCATCCCTCTGTTTCTCTGTCCTTCATCCCTCATCCCTCTGTTTCTCTGTCCTTCATCCCTCATCCCTCTGTTTCTCTGTCCCTTCATCCCTCATCCCTCTGTTTCTCTGTCCCTTCATCCCTCATCCCTCTGTTTCTCTGTCCCTTCATCCCTCATCCCTCTGTTTCTCTGTCCCTTCATCCCTCCATCCCTCTGTTTCTCTGTCCCTTCATCCCTCATCCCTCTGTTTCTGTCCCTTCATCCCTCCATCCCTCTGTTTCTCTGTCCCTTCATCCCTCCATCCCTCTGTTTCTCTGTCCCTTCATCCCTCATCCCTCTGTTTCTCTGTCCTTCATCCCTCATCCCTCTGTTTCTCTGTCCCTTCATCCCTCATCCCTCTGTTTCTCTGTCCCTTCATCCCTCCATCCCTCTGTTTCTCTGTCCCTTCATCCCTCCATCCCTCTGTTTCTCTGTCCCTTCATCCCTCATCCCTCTGTTTCTCTGTCCCTTCATCCCTCATCCCTCTGTTTCTCTGTCCCTTCATCCCTCATCCCTCTGTTTCTCTGTCCCTTCATCCCTCCATCCCTCTGTTTCTCTGTCCCTTCATCCCTCCATCCCTCTGTTTCTCTGTCCCTTCATCCCTCCATCCCTCTGTTTCTCTGTCCCTTCATCCCTCCATCCCTCTGTTTCTCTGTCCCTTCATCCCTCCATCCCTCTGTTTCTCTGTCCCTTCATCCCTCCATCCCTCTCTTTCTCCATCCCTCCACCCCTTCAGTAGCCAGGACAGTGCTTCACAGAGTGGCTGGGAGACACTATGCCTGACACACACTTTACAGAGACGCTCACTAAAGACACACACCCCTGCATGATCCAGCTGACAGTTCAGTTAGCTTCCCCAAACATGAGGAAGATGCTGCAGGAAATAAGTCAGAATCAGAATGGGGTTTATTCGCAATGCAAGATTAACAAACATAGAATTCACTGTGGCAGAAATGAGCAAACATAGAACACATATATGACATAATAATAAAAAATGAATACAATGTAAAATACAGTACAAATAATATAAATGATACAAATAATACAAATGATACAAATAACATGGAAGTACAAATAACATAGGTACACAGTGGACAGGGTATATATAGTACGGGGGGGGGTGTATATACACATTAGTGTAAACAGTGGTGCAAAGATCCCAGTAGTACGTTTTTTTAAGTGTTGTGCGCTAAAGTGGCAGAGTGCAGTGGGATTCTGGAAGGGGGTGTGGGGTGTTGGTGGATGTGGGGTGTTGGTGGATGTGGGGTGTTGGTGGATGTGGGGTGTTGGTGGATGTGGGGTGTTGGTGGATGTGCCATACTGAGTATCTTTCTAACAGGAGACTGTCAAACTGGAAGATATCCCTCCATCCCTCCATCCCTTCATCCTCCATCCCTCCATCCCTTCATCCTCCATCCCTTCATCCTCCATCCCTCCATCCCTTCATCCTCCATCCCTCCATCCCTTCATCCTCCATCCCTCCATCCCTCCATCCCTTCATCCTCCATCCCTCCATCCCTCCATCCTCCATCCCTCCATCCCTTCATCCTCCATCCCTCCATCCTCCATCCCTCCATCCTCCATCCCTCCATCCTCCATCCCTTCATCCTCCATCCCTCCATCCCTTCATCCTCCATCCCTCCATCCCTTCATCCTCCATCCCTCCATCCCTTTATCCTCCATCCTCTCATCCCTCCTCTATTGGTTTATATTACTAATGATAAATGATTTATTGAACGGTGCTTTTCAAAACACCCAAGGTCACCTTACAAGTAAAGCAATAACACATTATATATATGTATAAATTTATGCTTCTCCTGGTTTGCTCTTGAAACCTTGAGTTGGCGCTGTTTATAGTGCCATGGCATGTAATGTCGAAGTAAATTCCTTGGATGTGTAAACATTCATGGCGAATAAAAACCGATTCTGATTCTGATTCTGATTCTGATGTCACAAAAAAAATGATTAGATAAATAACAATAAGTGAATTTTGTCAGCATCTGAACCTTCTAAAACACACATGCATCTTTCTGCATCCCTCCTCCCCCCCTCTGGCTGTGATTCTGTTCCCTGACCTGGTGAGAGAGCACCGGATTGGAGGGCTGCCAGAGAGAGCGATCCAGGTCGCCTCCCACCATCCCGAGCCACCGTCGTCCTCTGCCTCTAAAGGTCAGACGCTCGCTCGCAACGTCCAGGAGGGAAGAAAAAGTAGTAAAAACAAGTGCCCCCCTCCAGGTGATCCAGCTGTTGCTCCACCTCTTCTGTCCTCTTTCACTCTAATCCTCCTCTCTCTTCCTCCCTCTATCTCTCACTTGTTATCTTTGTCATTCTCTCTCTCTCTCTTCAATCTAACTCTTGCCCCCCTCCCCTGCTTGCACACACACACACACAGGCATTACAATTAAATCCTCATGTTTATTAATCCGTTTTCTCAGCTTGCTGGGGGAAAATAATAGAATCCTGACATGTCTCTCTTGGATTCTGTATTTAATTTCATTATTTTCTGTTCCTTATGTTCTTTTCCCTGCCTGCTGCTTGTGGGACTTCCTGCTGTGTGGATTAAAATACGTTTCCTGCTTTCTGAGCTCTGAGTCCTTCTGACGAGCTGAGAGGAGCTCTGTGGGAGGTTCCAGAACACCCTCACCTGAGAGGAGCTCTGTGGGAGGTTCCAGAACACCCTCACCTGAGAGGAGCTCTGTGGGAGGTTCCAGAACACCCTCACCTGAGAGGAGCTCTGTGGGAGGTTCCAGAACACCCTCACCTGAGAGGAGCTCTGTGGGAGGTTCCAGAACACCCTCACCTGACAGGAGCTCTGTGGGAGGTTCCAGAACACCCTCACCTGAGAGGAGCTCTGTGGGAGGTTCCAGAACACCCTCACCTGACAGGAGCTCTGTGGGAGGTTCCAGAACACCCTCACCTGAGAGGAGCTCTGTGGGAGGTTCCAGAACACCCTCACCTGACAGGAGCTCTGTGGGAGGTTCCAGAACACCCTCACCTGAGAGGAGCTCTGTGGGAGGTTCCAGAACACCCTCACCTGAGAGGAGCTCTGTGGGAGGTTCCAGAACACCCTCACCTGAGAGGAGCTCTGTGGGAGGTTCCAGAACACCCTCACCTGAGAGGAGCTCTGTGGGAGGTTCCAGAACACCCTCACCTGAGAGGAGCTCTGTGGGAGGTTCCAGAACACCCTCACCTGACAGGAGCTCTGTGGGAGGTTCCAGAACACCCTCACCTGAGAGGAGCTCTGTGGGAGGTTCCAGAACTCCCTCACCTGACAGGAGCTCTGTGGGAGGTTCCAGAACACCCTCACCTGAGAGGAGCTCTGTGGGAGGTTCCAGAACACCCTCACCTGACAGGAGCTCTGTGGGAGGTTCCAGAACACCCTCACCTGAGAGGAGCTCTGTGGGAGGTTCCAGAACTCCCTCACCTGACAGGAGCTCTGTGGGAGGTTCCAGAACACCCTCACCTGAGAGGAGCTCTGTGGGAGGTTCCAGAACACCCTCACCTGACAGGAGCTCTGTGGGAGGTTCCAGAACACCCTCACCTGAGAGGAGCTCTGTGGGAGGTTCCAGAACACCCTCACCTGAGAGGAGCTCTGTGGGAGGTTCCAGAACACCCTCACCTGACAGGAGCTCTGTGGGAGGTTCCAGAACACCCTCACCTGAGAGGAGCTCTGTGGGAGGTTCCAGAACTCCCTCACCTGACAGGAGCTCTGTGGGAGGTTCCAGAACACCCTCACCTGACAGGAGCTCTGTGGGAGGTTCCAGAACACCCTCACCTGAGAGGAGCTTTGAAAACCTGCGACAGGGTGCCTATAGAAAGTACAGCAGCGACAACATTGCACAAAGAAAGACAAATGACATTTTATGTTAAATGTAACATAACACATGATATTGATCACAGGAATTGATCCCTAATGATGAGTGACACTCAGTGCTGTTCTCTTTGCTCCATCATGCCCCCCCGCCCCATTGTGATTGGTCAGTCACATCTGTGACGTCACTTCCCTTCAGCGGACAAGTGTCACTTACCATCGACATGCGTAAGAAAGACAGATGTTGCTGCCTCTTGAGGCGATGTCTGTCTGTCTGTCTGCCTGTCTGCCTGTCTGTCTGCCTGTCTGTCTGTCTGCCTGTCTGCCTGCCTGTCTGTCTGTCTGCCTGTCTGTCTGCCTGTCTGTCTGTCTGCCTGTCTGTCTGTCAGTCTGCCTGCCCGCCTGTCTGCCTGTCTGCCTGTCTGTCTGCCTGTCTGCCTGTCTTTCTGCCTGCCTGTTTGTGAGCCTCAGTATTGACCCTGTCTGTCTGTGTGTCTGTCTGTCTGTCTGCCTATCTGCCTGTCTGTCTTTCTGCCTGCCTGTGTTTGAGCCTTAGTATTGACCCTGTCTGCCTGTCTATCTGTCTGTGAGCATCAGTATTGACCCTGCCTGTCTTTCTGTCTGTCTGTCTGCCTGTCTGCCTGTCTGCCTATCTGCCTGTCTGTCTGTCTGTCTCTGAGCATCAGTATTGACCCTGCCTGCCTGTCTGTCTGCCTGTCTGCCTGCCTGTCTGCCTGCCTGTCTGACCTGGTCAGTGGGGCAGGCTGGACAGTGTTTTCCACATCACTGCTCTGCTGTTGGAAACAACATGTATTCAACATGTGACCCTCTCTGACGTCAGCCTGCTAGTATCACTCTCCTGCTCTCTGCTGTGTGTGTGTGTAGTGTGATGTGTGTGTAGTGTGGTGTGTGTGTAGTGTAGTGAGTAGGGTGAAGTGAGTAGTGTGTAGTGAGTAGGGTGTATTGAGTAGGGTGTGTGTGTGTGTAGTTTTTACTGAGTAGTGTGTGTGTGTGTAGAGTGTAGTGTGTGCGTGTGTAGTGCGTAGTTTTTACTGAGTAGTGTGTGTAGTGTGTAGTGATTAGTGTGTGTAGTGTAGTGAGTAGTGTGTGTAGTGTGTAGTTTTTAGTGAGTAGTGTGTGTTTGTAGTGTGTGTGTGTGTAGTGTGTAGTTTTTAGTGAGTAGTGTGTGTGTAGTGTGCAGTGTGTAGTGAGTAATGTGTAAATTTACATTTATTTATTTAGCAGATGCTTTTATCCAAAGTGACTTACAAGAGAGAGCTTTACAAAAGAGCAGCGCAACGTGATAGACTCCAAACACAGCAGGTTTATAGATTATGAAACATACATCGTGAGAACCAATAAATGCCAAAGGGAAGAGTTATAAGAGCTTTTAGCCCAGGTGAGTGTGTAGTGAGTAGGTGTGTGTAGTGAGTAGGTGTGTAGTATATGGTATGTAGGGTGTAGTGTGTGATAAGTAGTGTCTTTGTGCTGACCAGGGAAACAGAAGCTGTTGGAGTTGACAGCACTAATGGATGTTAATGTTAGGGTTAACCCCCCCCCCCCCCCCCCCCCCTTACACACACACACACACACACCCTCGCATCCATACACACACACCCACACACATCAAAACACTCACTCACACACACACATCTAAACACGCCCATATCCAAACACACACATCCCCACACACACACACACATCTAAACACACACATATCAAAACACACACCCACACACACACATCCCCACACACACATCCCCACACACACATTTATCTACGCACCCACACACACATCTAAACACACACATATCCAAACACACACACATCCCCACACACACATACACACACACACACACACACTAGGAGGGGTGAGTAGGTGATTTCTCACCAGGCCACTTCCTGTCAGAGGGACTTCCTGTCAGAGGGACTTCCTGTCAGAGGGACTTCCTGTCAGAGGGACTTCCTGTCAGAGGGACTTCCATCTTTAAACAGAGATCTCTAAAAGCTGCAGCACACAAACTCTATTGATCACCTGTCAACATGTGTTGGTCTGCAGTCAACACACTGTGTGTGTGTGTGTCTGTATACTGTGTGTGTGTGTGTGTGTGTGTGTGTGTGTGTGTGTGTCTGTATACTGTGTGTGTGTGTGTGGGGAAAAAATTTGTGTTACCCCTAACATTCCATGGAGGGGTAGTTCACTCCCTCCACACCCCCATCCACCCCCCCATCCACACCCCCCTCCACACCCCATCCACACCCCCATCCACCCCCCATCCACCCCCCCATCCCCACCCCCCTCAACACCCCAGTTCATTAGGTCCCAGGTGAGGGGGTGGTCTTACTGACTCAGTTCATCAGGTCTCAGGTGAGGGGTGGTCTTACTGACCCAGTTCATCAGGTCCCAGGTGAGGGGGTGGTCTTACTGACCCAGTTCATCAGGTCTCAGGTGAGGGGGTGGTCTTACTGACCCAGTTCATTAGGTCTCAGGTGAGGGGTGGTCTTACTGACCCAGTTCATTAGGTCCCAGGTGAGGGGGTGGTCTTACTGACCCAGTTCATTAGGTCCCAGGTGAGGGGTGGTCTTACTGACCCAGTTCATCAGGTCTCAGGTGAGGGGGTGGTCTTACTGACCCAGTTCATCAGGTCTCAGGTGAGGGGGTGGTCTTACTGACCCAGTTCATTAGGTCTCAGGTGAGGGGTGGTCTTACTGACCCAGTTCATTAGGTCCCAGGTGAGGAGGTGGTCTTACTGACCCAGTTCATCAGGTCCCAGGTGAGGGGGTGGTCTTACTGACCCAGTTCATTAGGTCCCAGGTGAGGGGTGGTCTTACTGACCCAGTTCATCAGGTTCCAGGTGAGGGGGTGGTCTTAGTGACCCAGTTCATCAGGTCCCAGGTGAGGGGGTGGTCTTACTGACCCAGTTCATCAGGTCCCAGGTAAGGGGGTGGTCTTACTGACCCAGTTCATTAGGTCCCAGGTGAGGGGTGGTCTTACTGACCCAGTTCATCAGGTTCCAGGTGAGGGGGTGGTCTTACTGACCCAGTTCATCAGGTCCCAGGTGAGGGGGTGGTCTTACTGACCCAGTTCATCAGGTCCCAGGTGAGGGGGTGGTCTTACTGACCCAGTTCATTAGGTCCCAGGTGAGGGGTGGTCTTACTGACCCAGTTCATCAGGTCTCAGGTGAGGGGGTGGTCTTACTGACCCAGTTCATCAGGTCTCAGGTGAGGGGTGGTCTTACTGACCCAGTTCAAGGGTTGAAAGGGGGTGGGTGTCTTTGACTCTGCACTCTGCTACCCTATGAAACACTCATACACATTCACTGATCAGTTGTTCTTTAGCTCAGTTTTACTGATATCATCTACCTTTAGTCATTCAGCAGACGCTCTTATCCAGAGTGACTTACAGTAAGTACAGGGACATTCCCCTCTGAGGCAAGTAGGGTGAAGTGTCTTGACCAAGGACACCACATCAGAATCTACAGACTCCCCTCTCACACACCTGCATGACCCACAGCCAGCCAGCCAATCAGCCAGCCATAAAATCAACCAACCAGGATGAAGGGCTGCATGCCAGGCAACCAGCCAGTCAGCTTGGCAACCAGCCAGTCAGTCAGCCATCCATCTATTCAGCCAGTGATCCATCATGCCAGTGATCCATTCAGTCAGTGATCCATCCAGCCAGTGATCCATCCATCCAGCCAGTGATCCATTTAGCCAGTGATCCATCCAGCCAGTGATCCATCCATCCAGCCAGTGATCCATTTAGCCAGTGATCCATCCAGCCAGCGATCCATCCAGCCAGTGATCCATCCAGCCAGCGATCCATCCAGCCAGTGATCCATCCAGCCAGTGATCCATCCATCCAGCCAGTGATCCATCCATCCAGCCAGTGATCCATCATGCCAGTGATCCATCTAGCCAGTGATCCATCCAGCCAGCGATCCATCCAACCAGTGATCCATCCAGCCAGTGAACCATTTAGCCAGTGATTCATCCAGCCAGTGATACATCCAGCCAGTGATCCATCCAGCCAGCGATCCATCCATCTAGCCAGTGATCCATCATGCCAGGGATCCATCCATCCAGCCAGTGATCCATCATGCCAGTGATCCATCCAGCCAGTTATCCATCCAGCCAGCGATTCATCTTGCCAGTGATCCATCCAGCCAGTGATCCATCATGCCAGTGATCCATTCAGTCAGTGATCCATCCAGCCAGTGATCCATCCATCCAGCCAGTGATCCATTTAGCCAGTGATCCATCCAGCCAGCGATCCATCCAGCCAGTGATCCATCCAGCCAGCGATCCATCCAGCCAGTGATCCATCCAGCCAGTGATCCATCCATCCAGCCAGTGATCCATCCATCCAGCCAGTGATCCATCCATCCAGCCAGTGATCCATCCATCCAGCCAGTGATCCATCCATCCAGCCAGTGATCCATCCAGCCAGTGATCCATCCAGCCAGCGATCCATCCAACCAGTGATCCATCCAGCCAGTGAACCATTTAGCCAGTGATTCATCCAGCCAGTGATACATCCAGCCAGTGATCCATCCAGCCAGCGATCCATCCATCTAGCCAGTGATCCATCATGCCAGGGATCCATCCATCCAGCCAGTGATCCATCATGCCAGTGATCCATCCAGCCAGTGATCCATCCAGCCAGCGATTCATCTTGCCAGTGATCCATCCAGCCAGTGATCCATCCAGCCAGTGATCCATCCACCGATCCATCCACCCAGTGATCCATTCAGCCAGTGAACCATTTAGCCAGTGATTCATCCAGCCAGTGATACATCCAGCCAGTGATCCATTTAGCCAGTGATCCATCCAGCCAGTGATCCATCCAGCCATCGATCCATCCATCCAGCCAGTGATCCATCATGCCAGTGATCCATCCAGTGATCCATCCAGCATCATGCCAGGGATCCATCCATCCAGCCAGTGATCCATCATGCCAGTGATCCATCCAGCCAGTGATCCATCCAGCCAGCGATCCATCCAGCCAGCAATCCATCCAGCCAGTGATCAATCCAGCCAGCGATCCATCATGCCAGTGATCCATCCAGCCAGTGATCCATCCAGCCAGTGATCCATCCAGCCAGTGAACCTTTTAGCCAGTGATCCATCCAGCCAGTGTTCCATCCAGCCAGTGATCCTTCCAGCCAGTGAACCATTTAGCCAGTGATCCATCCAGCCAGTGATCCATCCAGCCAGTGATCCATCCAGCCAGTGATCCATCCAGCCAGTGATCCATCCAGCCAGTGAACCATTTAGCCAGTGATCCATCGAGCCAGTGATCCATCCTGCCAGTGATCCATCCAGCCAGTGATCCATCCAGCCAGTGATCCATCCAGCCAGAGATCCATCCAGCCAGTGATCCATCCAGCCAGAGATCCATCCAGCCAGTGATTCCAGCTGCCTGTAGTTAAAGTGGGTCAGCGTGACAGAGGGTGCTGTCCTGGTAATGATGCTGAGTCCTGGTGACAGGCCTCTGTTATGTAAGCATACACACACACACACACACACACAAACACACAAACACTAACACCCAGTAACTCTCTATCCAGCCAGTACTGCAGCTTACACACTGTGGTCTCACACCAGCATGGGAGACTAGGAGAGAGGGGGAAGTGTAGTTAGAACACAGACATACACATGCACACACCCATAGACTCCAGGCCCAGCCAACCCTACTTCTGACAGACATAAACACACCAACACACACACACACACCAACACACACCAACACACACATCAACACACACACACTGGACTGAATTCACTCAGTACTGGTATGAAACAGCATCACCAGCTAGTATTGTAAGAGGAAAAGAAGAGAGTCCCTCTTATGTGTCTAAGTGAGTGAGAACAGGTTTAGTAGAGAGGAGGGAAAGATAATGAGCAGAGAGAACAAGCAGAGGACCGATGGAAAGATGGAGGAAGGGATACTGAAATCATTTGTGCGACCCAAAGGAAAAACTAAGTGCTGTGACCTGTGAGGCTGAACCTCCATCACACTCACACACACACGCACACCCACACACTCACACACACACGCACACCCACACACTCACACACACACACTCACACACACATACACACACACTGTATCTAAATGTAGCTGTCAGCTATGTTGCTGCTCTGTTCTGCTCTCTTAAGAAACACTACCACAGACCCTGCCTGTCTGCCTGCCTGCCTGCCTGTCTGTCTGCCTGTCTGTCTGCCTGTCTGCCTTTCTGCCTGCCTGCCTGCCTGTCTGTCTGCCTGTCTGCCTGTCTGTCTGCCTGTCTGCCTTTCTGCCTGCCTGCCTGCCTGTCTGTCTGCCTGTCTGCCTGTCTGTCTGCCTGTCTGCCTTTCTGCCTGTCTGCCTGTCTGTCTGCCTGTCTGTCTGCCTGTCTGCCTGTCTGTCTGCCTGTCTGCCTGCCTGTCTGCCTGTCTGCCTGTCTGCCTGTCTGTCTGTCTGCCTTTCTGCCTGTCTGCCTGTCTGTCTGCCTGTCTGCCTGTCTGTCTGCCTGCCTGCCTGTCTGCCTGTCTGCCTGTCTGTCTGCCTGTCTGCCTGTCTGTCTGCCTGTCTGCCTTTCTGCCTGTCTGCCTGTCTGTCTGCCTGTCTGCCTGTCTGTCTGCCTGTCTGCCTGTCTGCCTGTCTGCCTGTCTGCCTGTCTGCCTTTCTGCCTGTCTGCCTGTCTGCCTGTCTGTCTGCCTGTCTATCTGTCTGTCTGCCTGTCTGCCTGTCTGTCTGCCTGTCTGCCTGTCTGCCTGTCTGCCTGTCTGTCTGCCTGTCTGCCTGTCTGCCTGTCTGCCTGTCTGCCTGTCTGTCTGTCTGCCTTTCTGCCTGTCTGCCTGTCTGTCTGCCTGTCTGCCTGTCTGTCTGCCTGCCTGCCTGTCTGCCTGTCTGCCTGTCTGTCTGCCTGTCTGCCTGTCTGTCTGCCTGTCTGCCTTTCTGCCTGTCTGCCTGTCTGTCTGCCTGTCTGCCTGCCTGTCTGCCTGTCTGCCTGTCTGCCTGTCTGCCTGTCTGCCTGTCTGCCTGTCTGCCTGTCTGTCTGCCTGTCTGTCTGCCTGTCTATCTGTCTGTCTGCCTGTCTGCCTGTCTGCCTGTCTGCCTGTCTGTCTGCCTGTCTGCCTGTCTGCCTGTCTGCCTGTCTGTCTGTCTGCCTGTCTGCCTGTCTTTCTGTCTGTCTGCCTGTCTGTCTGCCTGCCTGTCTGTCTGCCTGTCTGCCTGTCTGTCTGTCTGCCTGTCTGCCTTTCTGCCTGTCTGCCTGTCTGCCTGTCTGTCTGCCTGTCTATCTGCCTGTCTATCTGTCTGTCTGCCTGTCTGCCTGTCTGTCTGCCTGTCTGCCTGTCTGCCTGTCTGCCTGTCTGTCTGCCTGTCTGCCTGTCTGCCTTTCTGCCTGTATGCCTGTCTGCCTGTCTGCCTGTCTGCCTGTCTGTCTGCCTGTCTGCCTGTCTGCCTGTCTTTCTGTTTGTCTGCCTGTCTGTCTGTCTTTACAGATAAAACAGCAAACACCCTCCCCGCACGTGCACACGCACGTGCACACACTGCATGACTTTGCAAGGTAAAAACTTGCTGTCAATAAAATCCAGTTTTTGTGTGCAGATCAAAAGGAGATGCAGATGGTGTTGCAAGTCACATGATCAGGACATGCGGCGACCTTGACTCTCTCAGACTGTTTGACGGCTTGACGGCTTCATTTGAATGCTGGCTTGAGCCCATATGGACGGAGTTATCAGGGATTTAAGGGTGAACCAAGGAAATCCTTGGTCATTGGAAGTGTTCATCCTGGGAAGCATCACTAGAAACTCTGGGAGCTAAATAGAAAACAAACATGCAGCTTGGGATGGGAATTCAAAACATTTGACGTGTATTAATTTAGCAGAAGCTTTTATCCAAAACTCTTCCAAGAGAGAGCTTTACAAAAGAGCATCGGTCACTGATCATAACAACGAGATAGTCCCCAAACATTGCGGGTAGTCAGATTATGAAGCATACATTGTAAAAAAAAACAAATAAGTGCCAAAGGGAAGAGCCATTGAAGCATTCAGTTAAAAAAGTTATAATTAACAGCATGCACCTCAAAAGTGCAACAGTGTACAATAAAACAAGAATAATATATTTCACAGGGAGGAAGTCAGTGTTTCTGATGGAGGTGGATATTTGATTCCACCATTGGGGAGCCAGACAGTGGAAGAGCTTGTGTTAGAACCTGGAGCTCTTGAGGGACTGGACCTCTAGACGGTTGTCAGAGGAGGACCATAGATGGCGGATGAGGGTGTAAGGCTGGACAAGAGACTTGATGTAGTCAAGTGCAGTCCCGTTCACTGCTCAGAAGGTCAGTACCAGGGTCTTGAATCTGATACGGGCCATGATGGGAAGCCAGTGGAGGGTGATGAGGAGCGCAGTGACATGACAGCGTCTGGGTAGATAGAAAACCAGGCGAGCTGCTGCATTTTGGATCCTCTGAAGGGGACGGATTGCATTTGCTGGAAGACCGACGATTAGTGAATTGCAGTAGTCTGGGTAGGGTGAATCTACATGACCGAGAGACTACGGCAATGTGGGCTGAGATGGAGAGCTCGTCATCCAAGGTGACCCCCAGGTTCCTTGCAGAAGATGAAGGGGTCACTGTTGCAGATCCCAGAGTAATGGAGAGGTCGTGGGTGATTGAGGGTTTGGCCAGAATGATGAAGAGTTCTGTTTTTGCAAGGTTCAGCTGGAGGTGGTGCTTGGTCATCCAGGCCGAGATGTCAATGAGGCAGGCCTTGATTCTAGATTAGATCGCTGGATATGTCGGGGGGGGGCGACAGGTATAGTTGCATGTTGTCAGCATAGTAGTGGTGGGAGAAGACATGGTAGGTGATGATTGGTCCGAGTTAGGTGGTGTACAGGGAGAATAGGAGCGGACCAAGGGTGGAACCCTGTGGTACACCAGTGGAGAGCTGATGAGGACCTGACATTTTTCCTCCCCAGGTGACCTGTTAGGATCTTCCCATCAGGTAGGATGAGATCCATTCAAGCGCAGTGCCAGTGATGCCCATCTCAAAGAGTCTGGTTAGCAGGATATGATGATTGACTGTGTCAAATGCTGCAGAGAAGTCCAGCAGAATGACAAGAGATGACCTTGAGGCAGCTCTGGCAGATTGGAGGGCAGTGGAAACTGACAGAAGGGCAGTTACTGTGGAGTGGCCTGTCTTGAAGCCTGATTGGTTGAGTCAAGTAAATTGTTCTGGGGCTGAAAGTTTGACAGTTGTTTGGATACGGACTGCTGGGTTAAGGGAACTCAGTAATGTACAGTTAGAGTAAAACTTTACTATTAATAATAAAACAAGGCAAGAACATGAGACGAAAGCCAATGACCTTTCGACCTGCTTCCCCACAGGACTACCTTCGCCACAGTGATGGAAACAAAGCATGTTGGTTCAACAAACAAGCAGCCATTGATTATCAGTAAGTCCCAGAAAGGAGGGAGGGAGGGGGGGGAGGGAGGGAGAGAGGGAGGAGGGGAGAGAGAGGGAGGGAGGGAGGGGGGAGGGAGAGAGGGAGGGAGGGAGGGAGAGAAGGAGGGAGGGAGGGAGAAAAGCACAGCTACATTTTCTCTCTTCTTTTCCAGTTGAACTTTTCCACCCCTACTTTGAGCACTCTGTCCATCTGTCTGCCTGCCTCTCTGCCTGTCTTCCTGAATGACTGTCTGCCTGTCTTTCTGAATGACTGTCTGCCTGTCTTCCTGAATGACTGTCTGCCGGTCTGTCTGTCTGTCTGCCTCTCTGTCTGTCTTCCTGAATGACTGTCTGCCTGTGTGTCTGTCTGCCTCTCTGTCTGTCTTCCTGAATGACTGTCTGCCTGCCTGCCTGTGTGTCTGTCTGTCTGTCTTCCTGAATGACTGTCTGCCTGCCTGTGTGTCTGTCTGTCTGTCTCTCTGCCTGTCACACGGACGTTATCTGCACAGACCCCTCCATAATATGAAAGTGTGTGTGTAATAAATATGCTGGGTCAAGGAGAGACAGCCAGTTGGACTTTGTGAACCAACTCTGTTGCGGTTAGGGACACTATAGTCGACCCAGAACTCTGTAAACCTTTTCCAACTATTTTCATTGAAACCATATTAGACTCGAAGTATGTGACTCCGTATCTCTTTTAAAGAACAAGCCTTACACATACTTGGATATTTTGACACCTCAGAGGATAGGAGATGAAAGGTAATTTTTTCAACAGTCTGTTTTCTTCCCTCAGGATAATCTGTACGACAGCGATACTGGTGATACTCGATACTCTCTCTTCCAGCTGTAAGAGTCTCTCACTTACAAGAGCATCTCTCAGGTACAATATCGTTTATACATTTAAATCTCTGAGGCACAATCCAGTCTCACAAGCCCTTCCACTCAAACCCAGTCACTGGGGAGGTCTCGTCTGTATAAACCCTTGGGTAAAGCCCCATAACTTGGGAGGGTTAACCCTAACCCTAACCCTTCCCTCCACCACCCTTCCCTCCTCCACCCTAACCCTCCACCATCCTTCCATTCTCCACCCTAACCCTCCTCCACCACCCTTCCCTCCTCCACCCTTCCCTCCTCCACCCTAACCCTCCTCCACCACCCTCCCCTCCACCACCCTTCCCTCCACCACCCTTTCCCTCCTCCACCCTTCCCTCCTCCACCCTTCCCTCCACCACCCTCCCCTCCTCCACCCTTCCCTCCACCACCCTTTCCCTCCTCCACCCTTCCCTCCTCCACCCTTCCCTCCACCACCCTCCCCTCCTCCACCCTTCCCTCCACCACCCTTCCCTCCACCACCCTTCCCTCCACCATCCTTCCATTCTCCACCCTAACCCTCCTCCACCACCCTCCCCTCCACCACCCTTCCCTCCACCACCCTTCCCTCCTCCACTCTTCCCTCCACCACCCTTCCCTCCTCCACCCTTCCCTCCACCACCCTTCCCTCCACCACCCTTCCCTCCACCACCCTCCCCTCCTCCACCCTTCCCTCCACCACCCTTCCCTCCTCCACCCTAACCCTCCACCACCCTTCCCTCCACCACCCTCCCCTCCACCACCCTCCCCTCCTCCACCCTTCCCTCCACCACCCTTCCCTCCTCCACCCTAACCCTCCTCCACCACCCTCCCCTCCACCACCCTTCCCTCCACCACCCTTCCCTCCACCACCCTCCCCTCCACCACCCTTCCCTCCTCCACCCTAACCCTCCTCCACCACCCTCCCCTCCACCACCCTTTCCTCTACCACCCTTCCCTCCACCACCCTCCCCTCCACCACCCTTCCCTCCACCACCCTTCCCTACACCACCCTTCCCTCCTCCACCCTTCCCTCCACCACCCTCCCCTCCACCACCCTTCCCTCCTCCACCCTTTCCTCTACCACCCTTCCCTCCACCACCCTCCCCTCCACCACCCTTCCCTCCACCACCCTTCCCTACACCACCCTTCCCTCCTCTACCCTTCCCTCCACCACCCTTCCCTCCACCACCCTCCCCTCCTCCACCCTTCCCTACACCACCCTTCCCTCCTCCACCCTTCCCTCCACCACCCTTCCCTCCTCCACCCTTCCCTCCACCACCTTTCCCTCCACCACCCTTCCCTCCTCCACCCTTCCCTCCACCACCCTTCCCTCCACCACCCTTCCCTCCTCCACCCTTCCCTCCACCACCCTTCCATTCTCCACCCTAACCCTCCTCCACCACCCTCCCCTCCACCACCCTTCCCTCCTCCACCCTTTCCTATACCACCCTTCCCTCCTCCACCCTTCCCTCCTCCACCCTTCCCTCCACCACCCTTCCCTCCTCCACCCTTCCCTCCACCACCCTTCCCTCCACCACCCTTCCCTCCTCCACCCTTCCCTCCTCCACCCTTCCCTCCACCACCCTTCCCTCCACCACCCTCCCCTCCTCCACCCTTCCCTACACCACCCTTCCCTCCTCCACCCTTCCCTCCTCCACCCTTCCCTCCACCACCCTTCCCTCCACCACCCTTCCCTCCTCCACCCTTCCCTCCACCACCCTTCCCTCCACCACCCTTCCCTCCTCCACCCTTCCCTCCACCACCCTTCCCTCCACCACCCTTCCCTCCTCCACCCTTCCCTCCACCACCCTTCCATTCTCCACCCTAACCCTCCTCCACCACCCTCCCCTCCACCACCCTTCCCTCCTCCACCCTTTCCTCTACCACCCTTCCCTCCTCCACCCTTCCCTCCTCCACCCTTCCCTCCACCACCCTCCCCTCCTCCACCCTTCCCTCCACCACCCTTCCATTCTCCACCCTAACCCTCCTCCACCACCCTCCCCTCCACCACCCTTCCCTCCTCCACCCTTTCCTATACCACCCTTCCCTCCTCCACCCTTCCCTCCACCACCCTTCCCTCCTCCACCCTTCCCTCCACCACCCTTCCCTCCACCACCCTTCCCTCCTCCACCCTTCCCTCCTCCACCCTTCCCTCCACCACCCTTCCCTCCACCACCCTCCCCTCCTCCACCCTTCCCTACACCACCCTTCCCTCCTCCACCCTTCCCTCCTCCACCCTTCCCTCCACCACCCTTCCCTCCACCACCCTTCCCTCCTCCACCCTTCCCTCCACCACCCTTCCCTCCACCACCCTTCCCTCCTCCACCCTTCCCTCCACCACCCTTCCCTCCTCCACCCTTCCCTCCACCACCCTTCCATTCTCCACCCTAACCCTCCTCCACCACCCTCCCCTCCACCACCCTTCCCTCCTCCACCCTTTCCTCTACCACCCTTCCCTCCTCCACCCTTCCCTCCTCCACCCTTCCCTCCACCACCCTCCCCTCCTCCACCCTTCCCTCCACCACCCTTCCCTCCACCACCCTCCCCTCCTCCACCCTTCCCTCCACCACCCTAACCCCCCTCCACCCTTCCCTCCACCACACTTCACTCCACCACCCTTCCCTCCTCCACCCTTCCCTCCACCACCCTTCCCTCCACCACCCTAACCCCCCTCCACCCTTCCCTCCACCACCCTTCCCTCCTCCCTTTTCCTCTCATTTTTTTTCTATACATTCAGTGTTTCAAGTCACCTTCCTCTCTTCCTCACCTGCCCCCTCCCTCATCTCTCCATCTTGGAGATGTGTTTTAATTTGTTATATCTTATATTAATATGTGTGCATGTTATCTGGTGCAGTTTGACCCCCCCTCTTGTCTCCTACCCTGTCAGACTAAACTAATGGAAAGTGACACTATCTTTCTGGACGTGGTTGGAGGACATGGCTACACACACAAGTATACACACACACACACACACACACACAAGCACACACAAGCCCACACCCGCACACACACAAACACACACAAACACACACTCTTACACACTCACACACAAACACACACATATTCAGGGCAGTGTGACTCCTACTCAGTAGAGATATTTTCACGGCGCTATTTTTGACAAGAATATTTCAGATTATTTCCACAGAAGCAGCTGATTGATTTTCCACACGTAGGAGTGTGTGTGTCCATGCATTCGCTTTGTGTGTGTGTGTGTGTGTGTGTGAGTGTGTGTGTGTGAGTGTGTGTGTATACAGGACAACATATGTACCCATCCTCTAAGGACACCATGAAGGACAATGAGAGGTCCATTGATCTCAGATGTAAACCAAACTGGGTTTAGTGAATTAGCTCATCTTAGATGTTCCAGGGAGCTCCCCCAAGGGAACGGGTCTGTACGGCCCATGTCTCCCCCCTCCCCCCTCCCCCCTCCCCGCTCTATCTGTCCGTAACCTTACCTCCATCCATCCTCCCCTAACCTCATCCCTCATTTTCTGTCGTTCTGCTCGGAGCGATCTTTTCTGTGGTCTCTTCGCTCCTCCTCTGGCCTGCCCTCCTCTTCCTCATCCCATAAAAGACCCTCCAGTCTCCTACTGGTGTCCCAACACTCCATTCATCACTCTGCGCCCCCCCCCCCCCCCCCCCACTACCCCTCCCTCCACCCCTCTGCTCTATTTTCATGCTCTGCTGGTGGTTGTGTTTGTGAAAAGGTTTCTCATATCTCTCCCCCCCCCCCCCCCCCCCCCAACACCTACTGTCCTGTCTTCCAAGGTCCTGGGGCTAATTATGAAACGCTTCTTCATACCCTGTCATAACACCCCCGGCTTCTAGACACCCACCTCTTTCACCCCCACTCCACCTCACAAACCCTAACCTCATCCACCTTCACCACCCACCTCTCCGCCTCCCTCTCTCTCTCTGTCTCTCTGTCTGTCTCTCTGTCTCTCTCTCTCTCACTGTCTCGCTTTCTGTATGTCTGTCTGTCTCTCTCTGTCTTTGTCTCTCTGTCTCTCTCCGTCTCTCTCCCCCTCTCTCTCTCTCCGTCTTTCTCTGTCTCTCTCCGTCTCTCTCTCTCTCTCCCCCTCTCTCTCTCTCTCCCCCCCTCTCTCTCTCTGTCTGTCTCTCTCTCTTATCACCTCATTCAGGAGGGAGCAAGACTCCATTCATCTGGGAGGAGAGCTGATGGGGGGTGTTGGCAGGTGGGTCACCTGGTAAAATGCAGACCCAACACCTCATCTTGATTCAGGAATCTGCTCCTGGGGCTCCAGGCTCCACCCTCGTGAATCTACAGGGGGCAGGAGGGATGCACATGAAGGCAGAGACAAATAATCTGTCTGTTGATGAATCACTTTTGGTCGTGTTCTTCACATCAAAGAATGTGTACCGTAGATTACAGGTGCATAATACTATCTCAGCTACAATGTAGTCTCTCTTTTAGGCCAAATACAGTGGCTAGACTCTGAGTTAAAACTCTCAAGTATAGATTTAGCTCTCAGATGAAATACGTTAGTATTGGTATCTTAGATTAGTTCCATGCAGGGGCAAAATGACCTCTCTTTCAGATGGGAAAGGGTGGGTTCCCCCCCCCCAGCTCCTCCACAGTTCTTCCGCTGGACAGTCTGTTGCTCTGCAGTTGATTGAGTGAGTTTCTGTCTCCCGGTTGGGGTCCGGATGTTCCGGCAGTTTCTCTCTTCATTACCACAGCGCTGTGGAGGTCGTATGACTGTCACTCACACAGTGTTTACACCTGCTATCGTTTAGAAGCTCTCCTCTGCCTGACCCCAACACAGACGAACACTTCCGATTGGATCTCCCCCGTCAAACGCTCCCCGCCCCCCCCCCCCCCCCCCCCCCGCCCCCTGGCTAGTAAGAGATCGAGAAAGGTTATTGGCTGAACCAGGCACAACTCCCTGACCTATCAGAAGGGGTCCCTGTTCTGTTTGGTGACCTGTCGCTCACGTTTTATTTCTGATGGTCGGTTCTGTTCATAACTACCCAGCTGCTTCTCGACCCACAACATGCTCTGTCTACGTCAGCATCAGAACCATCACGTGTTAAAAGGAAGGTTCTACAAAAGCTCTGCTTCTGGAGCAGGTGACTAACTTCCCCTCACCTCCATCCATCATTCCACATATGAGCTCCGACAGCTGCCCTCCGCCCCCCTCCTCCACACACCATAATAGCTCTCCCAGTCTCAGATGTGAACCCTTCTTGACCCCCGACCTCTATCACAGTCTCTCCCACAGCCGGGCGGTGAAGAAACAACATCGGACGTCATTCCCTCTATTTTTCCAGTCTTTCCATTATTTCTGCTGCTGGTCTCTCTCTCTCTCTCTCTCCTCCCTTGTTATTCAGACAGGCAGTCTTGCTCCAATATTGCTTTACATTACATTCCCAATCACGCATCTGTGACATTTCCATTTGATTCAAACTGAACTGAACAGATCCTATACTGTATTTCACCTGGCTCACTGTAGAAATAACCACTCAACGACTATATCATGACAATATCCGAACAATGCCATGTGAGCACAACATCAAAATGCTTCCCATGATGTTCCTCCAGCTCCCAGTATTCATCAATCTGCAGATTGGGAGAGAATAACCAGACCTCTGATAACAAAATGAAGAACACACAAGTCTCAGGTCTCCATCATGTCTCTGAGAGCTGGAGGAACATCTTTTAAAGGGCACAAGAATGTAAACATTGAGGCAGTCAGGCATTAATGATGTTACAACCATTCCAAGCTCCCAGACCATGAGCACTCTCTTTCTCTTAGTTGGAACTGTCCTTGTGGTCATCACAGGGGACGTTTACCCCAGGGTCTGTACATGGCCATATCCTCCTGACCCCGAACATCCCCGACACATACACACAATCTACACTATATTACCAAAAGTATTTGGTCACCCATCCAAATGATCTGATGGATGGGTGACCAAATACTTTTGGTAATATAGTGTACTTGTATTAATAGTAAGCTCAAATGGAAACACACTAACTAGTATCCCATAACTAGTTTTATTGATAAGTGAATACTGTAAGTATGTATTTCTCTTGTGTGGTGCTGTGTGTGGTGGGGGGGGGTGTGGAGCTGTGTGTGGTGGGGGGGGTGTGGAGCTGTGTGTGGTGGTGGGGGGGTGTGGAGCTGTGTGTGGTGGTGGGGGGGGTGTGGAGCTGTGTGTGGTGGGTCTGGCAGTGGAGGATGTATGTTTGTGTGTAGGTATACGATATGGAGCGCAGTATTCATGTCATGAACTCCAAGTCAATACGTTTAAATAGGTCACTTGTGCGCGGGCCAATCCAATAAAAAGAGATTTATCTTGAGACACTGTGCTAACATCTCCAGGGGAGCGACCTTCAGCTGGGCTCTGGATCTCAGCTCACTTAGTTATGAATGACGACTCTCCACCATCACCAGGTAGGGTTACAGTAAAAAACCTGATTAGCTGAGGTTTGCTGTTAGGATCTTAGTATCTCAGTTTACACTCTTTGTGTGTGTGTGCGTGTGTGCGTGTGCTGTGTGTGTGTGGGTGTACGTGCGTGTGTGCTGTGTGTGTGTGTGTGGGTGTACATGTGTGTGTGTGTGCTTGCGTATGTGTGTGTATGTGTGTGTGCGTGCGTGAGTGTGTGTGTGTGTGCGCGCACGTGTGTGTGTGCGTGAGTGTGTGTGTGTATGTGTGTGTGCATGCGTGTGTGTGTGATGCCCAGGGCCTCTTTAAGTCTGAGCCATGGGCCAGCACTATGACAGCACATTCATCACTGTTCTTGTCTAGATAATGAGTCCTGGATTGTACTGGGCCATACTTGACCATACTGCTCTAAACTGAACTATACTGGATCTTAATGGACTAAACTCCATCATACTGGTCTATACTGGACTAAAGTGGATCATACTGGACTAAACTGGATCCTATTGGACTAAACTCCATCATACTGGTCTATACTGGACTAAAATGGATCATACTGAACTATACTGGATCTTAATGGACTAAACTCCATCATACTGGTCTATACTGGACTAAAGTGGATCATACTGGACTATACAGGACCTAACATGTCTTGGTCCTTTCCTCCTTTCCAACAGTGTTAGATTTATGACTTCAAACTGAAAACTGGGGTGATATTTCAGGAAAAGATGAGTTTCTTAACGTGTTGTCAATTTGGTCAATTACTGTAAATTAAACACGTTTAGTTACGACGCATTTCTTCGTCACAGTAATAGATTTTTGCAGAAATGGTGTGAAATCTTCTTGATAAAGGATTATTTGCCTTAAATAATCATACATACACACATGAAATTAAAAAGCCCTAGTTCTTGTCTTCAATATGGTGTAGATCAGGGGTGCGCACACTTTTTCAGCATGCGAGCTACTTACAAAATGACTGAGTCAAAGAGATCTACCTACTATAAAATTGCGCAACATATAATTATTCAGAAATATATTGACAATTCTTTATAAGAGCCATATATGTTAGTAAACCTTGCATAATTGTGTGAACCCATATTGCTTGTTACACCCCAACACAAAATAAGGAAATCACCTTACAAATGAATAACGTTTATTTACAAAAAAAACAACACAGGGATCAAGGAGGACTGCCAGTGGCACCAAATGAAATAAATAAATTATAACCCACCCCCCTTTGACAGGTGCTAATCATCCATAAATACAGTGGGTGGTGCTCACTCTAACCTAGGGTTGTAACAACAGGTAAACCTACGTGACGTTAGATGCCAAGCCTCACTCAAGGCTGACTCGCATAAATAAGTGGAGCCAAATAATGCAGTCAAGGATGTTGCACATTTCCTTATTTTGGAGTACTTTTCCTCTGTGAGTAAGCTCCAGAATTGTCCATGAGCTCTGGCCTTCAGCTCAATGTCGGCTTGTAGTGTCAAAATCTCATTTTCCACTCCAGAAGAGTTCAGGTGAAACAGTGTTGTAATGTTTGATGCGAGTGAAACAACATCAGCATCTTCCCGAAAAGGGTACTAGCACATATCTGTAGCTATTGGCTCGAATAAAGCAAAGTCTTGACTGCTGTCCTAACAACTGGGATTTTAGTTCCTTAATCTTTCTCCTCCTCAACTCACTTTTCGGATGGAAGTTAGTGTCGTTTTTATGTACAGTCCGAAAATGCCGCTCCACATTTTCCTTTTTCGGTATAGCGACTGCAGTCTGACAGATGAGGCAAACACTTTGAAAATGACATAGTGAAAAAGAATTCCAACTCCCATTCCGTATAGAAATGGTAAGTTTAAGCTTGATCGATGCATTGAGCAACCCTGATGTAGATGGATCAGGTTATGATTGCAGATGGAAATGTATGTCAGTATGAACGTGCATGTCTCTATATGCAGCGGACCTGGGATAACCTGGGAAAATGCCACTGGTACTGGATGAAACTGGTCCACACTGGTCTATACTGAAGACTACTACAGGAAACTGGAACATACAGGACTGTACAGAACTATACTGGATTGGATTTCATTAGAATGGACTCTCCCCTTCCTCATTCTTATCTTCCGTGCCAGTGAGTGTGCGGGGATAATGAAGGCTGGGGCTGCAGGTGGAGGTGAGGGAGGGGAGGGAAAGGGTGGGGGGGGGTAGAGCGATGGCACATGACAAAGCGGCTGCTTGTTCTTTATCTCAGAAGAGCAGAGAGTGTGTGGAACACTAATGAAGGGACTGGGTAATAGCAGTCATATTAGCCCCACCTGGAGAGGCTGGATGTGGGTCAGACAGAAGCTGCTGCTGCTGCTGCCGACTCAATGAGGCTCCTCTGAGGAGACGACCACAGGAGAGACCCAGTAACACACACACACACCTTACTCAGACACCCACACGCCTCACCCACACACACACACACCTCACACACACACACACCTCACACACACACACCTCACCCCCACACACACACACATCACACACCTCACCCACACACGCACACACACCTCACCCACACACCTCACCCACACACACCTCACACACACACCTCACCCACACACACACACACACCTCACCCACACACACACACACACACCTCACACACACACACACACACACACCTCACACACACACACCTCACCCACACACGCACACACACACACCTCACACACACAAACACACACACCTCACCCACACACCTCACTCACACATACACACACACACATACACCTTACTCAGACACACACACACCTTACTCAGACACACACCACACACCTCACACACACACACACCTCACACACACACCTCTCACCCACCTCACCCACACACCTCACCCACACACACAGAGAGCTCCAGAGAGCTTATTTTCCGCAGGGAGAGATTTTCAACATTAAACCCATAATGAGGAGAAGAGGTGGTGCTAAAACAGTCAATCGCATCCTTGAAGCCATTAAAAAAACACAACCCAACGCCCTGCTCAGCGATGAAGGATGGTCACGCTGAAATGTGCTGCTTGCTGAAATATTTGTCTTCTATTATAGTCTAGCTGATGTGGTGCCTTGTGCCCATGGTAACCATGCTGTGTGCAAGCTCAGTATTTCAGGATCTTGTTCAGAGCTTCTACAAAACTGACAGCAGATCAGCACAGAATCTTACAGTAGAGAATGAAGGAGATAAAAGTCAGCCGTTTCACATTTCCATCCCTCTGCTTCTGTCTCTCCCCCTCTGTCTCTGTCTTTTTCTCCCCCTCTTTGTCTCCCTCTCTGTCTCTATCTCTTTCTCTCTCTCCCTCTCTCTCAGTCTCTCTCTCCCTCTCTCTCTCTCCCTCTCTGTATCTCTCTCTCTCCCTCTCGTTCTCTCTCCCTCTCTCTCTCCCTCTCTCTCTATCTCTCTCTCTCTCTCCCTCTCGTTCTCTTTCTCTCTCCCTCTCTCTTTCTCTCCCTCTCTGTATCTCTCTCTCTCCCTCTCATTCTCTTTCTCTCTCCCTCTCTCTCTCTCCCTCTCTCTATCTCTCTCTCTCTCTCTCCCTCTCGTTCTCTTTCTCTCTCCCTCTCTCTCTCTCCCTCTATCTCTCTCTCTCTCTCCCTCGTTCTCTTTCTCTCTCCCTCTCTCTTTCTCTCCCTCTCTGTATCTCTCTCTCTCTCACCTCTCGTTCTATTTCTCTCTCCCTCTCTTTCTCTCCCTCTCTGTATCTGTATTTATTCCACGCATTCCTCCATCTCATCACAACCCCCCATCACCCTCACCCATCCCCCGAGCACACCCCTCGCTTTCACTCCTAGCCAGGTGAGGAGAGAGCTGAGGAGGATCAATGCATGAAAAGCAACTGGTCCGGATGGTATCAGCCCAAGGCTCCTGAAATCCTGCACGGATGAACTGTGTGGGATCATGGAGCACATCTTCAACCTCAGCCTTAAGCTGAGCAGGGTACCACTGCTCTGGAAGACCTCCTGCCTGGTACCAGTGCCTAAGACACCGCGGGCTAAGGACCTCAGCAGCTTCAGGCCAGTGGCTCTCACATCACACATGATGAAGACACTGGAGAGGCTGATTCTGGGCCACCTCCGCTCTGAGGTGAGCTCAGACATGGACCCGCTGCAGTTCGCTTACCGACCTGGAATCGGGGTGGACGACGCATTGATCTTCCTGCTTCATCGTGCTCTCACCCACCTCGAGAGTCCTGGCAGTGCTCTGAGGATTACTTTCTTCGACTTCTCCAGCGCGTTCAACACCATTCAGCCAGTGCTCCTGAGGGATAAGCTGGTGCGGGCTGGTGTGGATGTATCCCTGGCCGACTGGACCCTGGACTACCTCACAAATAGACCCCAGTTTGTGAGAACCAGGAATGGTGTGTCTGATCTCCTGACCTGCAGTGTGGGGGCCCCACAGGGGACGGTGCTTGCGCCCTTCCTCTTCACCCTCTTCACTGCAGACTTCAGACACAACTCGGAGGGCTGCGTCCTGCTCAAGTTTTCCGATGACTCCGCCATCGTCGGACTGATCAGTGACGATGATGACACGGGGTACAGGCAACTGACGCAGGACTTCGTAGACTGGTGTCAGCCGAACCACCTCCTCATCAACGCGGGCAAGACCAAGGAGATGGTGGTGGATTTCCGCAGACACCGACCTCCCCCTCCACCGGTGAACATCCAGGGAATGGACATTGAGAGAGTAGAGTCCTATAAGTACCTGGGTGTTCACCTGAACCACAAACTGGACTGGACTCACCACACTGACGCACTGTACAAGAAAGGTCAGAGCCGGCTGTGCTTCCTGAGGAGGCTGAGGTCTTTCGGAGTGCAGGGGGCACCCCTAAAGTCTTTCTATGACCCAGTGGTGGCCTCTGCCATCATGTACGGTGTGGTCTGCTGGAGCAGCGGCATCACTGAGAGGGAAAGGAAGAAGCTGGACAAGGTCATCAAGAAGTCCAGCTCAGTCCTGGGCTGCCCTCTAGACTCAGTGCAGGAGGTGGGTGACAGACGAGTCCTGGCAAAGCTGACAACCATGCTGGACCACGAGTCACACCCCCTGCAGGACTCACTGTCCGCTCTGGAGAGCAGCTTCAGCAACAGGCTGATTCACCCTCGGTGTGTGAAGGAGAGATTCTGCAGGTCCTTCCTTCCTGCTGCTGTCAGACTGTTCAATAATCATTAAACACTGCTGTCCATAACCACTACCATGTGCTATACTATTATTATTATCATTATTATTACTATATTACTACTATGCAGTATTACTTAACATGCAATATTCCCCCATGGTGGTCTTGTTGTTCTTACACACAACGTACAATAATCAGTAATATTCTTTACGGCAATAACCTGTCTATATATCTCTTACTTCATATTCAAGACAGAAACCATTTCACTTAACAACGTACTTGACTTTTATTCCATTATTATTTTTATATTGTACTATATCGTGTTCCCTTTACCTGTGTGCTGTACTTGACCCTGCTGCTGTTGTGGACTGCAATTTCCCCTCTGGGGGACAAATAAAGGTTTATCTTGTCTTGCTCTCTCTCCCTCTCTCTCCCTCTCTCTTGTCCTCTATACCAACAGCCAGAGGACGTGTTTCAGTGTAACACGAGTGGAGGACGTGTTTCAGTGTAACACGAGTGGAGGACGTGTTGCAGTGTAACACGAGTGGAGGACGTGTTGCAGTGTAACACGAGTGGAGGACGTGTTGCAGTGTAACACGAGTGGAGGACGTGTTTCAGTGTAACACGAGTGGAGGACGTGTTGCAGTGTAACACGAGTGGAGGACGTGTTTCAGTGTAACACGAGTGGAGGACGTGTTGCAGTGTAACACGAGTGGAGGACGTGTTTCAGTGTAACACGAGTGGAGGACGTGTTTCAGTGTAACACGAGTGGAGGACGTGTTGCAGTGTAACACGAGTGGAGGACGTGTTGCAGTGTAACACGAGTGGAGGACGTGTTGCAGTGTAACACGAGTGGAGGACGTGTTGCAGTGTAACACGAGTGGAGGACGTGTTGCAGTGTAACACGAGTGGAGGACGTGTTTCAGTGTAACACAGCGGGGGATGCTGGTAGAAGCCCCCCTGCTGTGTCCTGGGAGGAGGACTGGAAACAGAGATGAAGCTGATAAGAACTCATGCTGAGAGAGCAGGGATGAGGAGTGAACACTCCAGAGGGCCAATCACAGCTATCTCCCACAGGGATGAACACACACACACACACACTGAGGAGACACAAGCACACACACACACACACACTGAGGAGACACAAGCACACACACATGCAGAGCTCAGCAGCAGTCTAATGCCGCTTTTCCACCGCAAATGTAGCACGACTCGACTCTACTCTACTCGAATGACTCGGTTTGTAGTAAACACGGGTGGTTTTCCACCGCAAATAGTACTTCCTGGTCGTCGGCGAAAGGGGCGTGACGTAGGCCGTGACGTATTTTGGTACGCGACGTAAATAACACCAACGCAACCCACAAGTGGACAGAACCCACATTATCATTTTAGCCATGTTGACGAACTAGTCTTTTGTAAATTATCTGACTTTTAAAAAGCTTGAAGACTGTTGGTGTAATGGACTGTATCTGATAGTAATAAGTATTAGCTGCGGCGCTGTTGCTTTAAGTCGCTCTCGTGACTTCGTCACGCTTTCTGGCCAATCAATGGCCGGCTGTCTGCCGACGTCACCTTTTAGCTCGACTTAAGCTCACTTGGTACCTAGCGCGAGAAGGTACTAAAAAAGTACCCGCTAGCCAGGTAAAAAAAGTACCAGGTACCATGGAACTGCGGTGGAAACGCCAAAAAAGCGAGTGGAGGCGAGGCGAGCTGATACCATGCGGTGGAAAAGCGCCATAATGAACTGATTGCTTCAAGTCACAACATCAAAACAGAAAATTGTTCAACACTTCCTGTGGGCGGGGCTCAGGAGGGATAATGTCTCTTCCTGTGGGCGGGGCTCAGGAGGGATAATGACTCTTCCTGTGGGCGGGGCTCAGGAGGGATAATGACTCTTCCTGTGGGCGGGGCTCAGGAGGGATAATGACTCTTCCTGTGGGCGGGGCTCAGGAGGGATAATGTCTCTTCCTGTGGGCGGGGCTCAGGAGGGATAATGACTCTTCCTGTGGGCGGGGCTCAGGAGGGATAATGACTCTTCCTGTGGGCGGGGCTCAGGAGGGATAATGACACTTCCTGTGGGCGGGGCTCAGGAGGGATAATGACTCTTCCTGTGGGCGGGGCTCAGGAGGGATAATGACTCTTCCTGTGGGCGGGGCTCAGGAGGGATAATGACTCTTCCTGTGGGCGGGGCTCAGGAGGGATAATGACTCTTCCTGTGGGCGGGGCTCAGGAGGGATAATGACTCTTCCTGTGGGCGGGGCTCAGGAGGGATAATGACTCTTCCTGTGGGCGGGGCTCAGGAGGGATAATGACTCTTCCTGTGGGCGGGGCTTAGGAGGGATAATGATAGTCATAGGTGTGGTTTGGGCGTGACGTGCAGTTCCCTTTAAAAGCAGGAGATCTGGTTCCATGGAGGACTTAGCAGGCGCACGCCAGGATGGGATCCCAGCTGGGGGCTCCTCAGGCCTGGGAAAGACAGAAGTGACGTGGACGGAGATGGTAGAAATACAGTTAGACTGAATCATTTAGGTAAAAGTGTGCGTTAGATTTATAGGAGCTTTTTTTCACATCTTTAAAGACAACACAATGATTTCCCTTGTTGGTCATATTTTTCCTTGTAATGATGTCTGCAATAATAGGAACTGCTGCATCTGTGTAGATCAGAGAAGCAAAGAGCTTGTGTGTTGTGCACAGGCTACATTATGGTCAAGCCTGCGCTCGCAAAATACCATTCCAATAAGACAGCACGGACTTTAAACCTACTTTTTCCTGGTCGGTGGAGGAACGGTTTTCTGAAACTGCAAAATAGCACCAGGGAACACGTCTCCTTGGGTCTCTGGACCGCCCTTGGATCACAAGTTCATTCCCTAATTTAGATTAGATTAGATGAACCTTTATTTGTCCTCCAGGAGGTGGAAATTGCAGTTCACAACAGCAGCAGGGTAAAGTACAGCACACAGAGTTGCAGGGTAATATACATAATGACAATAACATAACAATAGCAATAACAATGGCAATAGCAATAGGCGGGCACGATAAGGTCAGATATCTTAAAAAAAATAAGAAAATAAGTAATTAAGTAGTCTGGTTAAGTAGTCCAGTGTACAAAATAGTAAGTTAAGTCGACAAGTCGACATGCAGGCAGTTATTGCAGTTGAGATACAGAATTACAGTATTTTGCAAGAGTATGATAAAAAAATAAGTTAGGTAGACATATAGACATATAGACAGTTTTGGAGAATGGAGATTTACAGCATTACAGTATTGCAAAAAGTAAGCAAGTTAAGTAGAAATATTGCACTTAGTACAGAGTATCAATATAACATGAGTATTGCACATGATTGAGGTAAGTAATAAAAGCCAAAAAATATATAATACAGATATAGATACAATAAAAGAGTAATAACAGTAATACTGCATGGTGGTGAGGTAGTGAAGGTAATAGTTATAATAATGGTAAAGGTGTAGCACATGATAGTGGCTATGGACAGCAGTATTTAGTGATTATTGTTAAACAGTCTGACAGCAGCAGGAAGGAAGGACCTGCGGAATCTCTCCTTCACACACCGAGGGTGAATCAGCCTGTTGCTGAAGCTGCTCTCCAGAGCGGACAGTGAGTCCTGCAGGGGGTGTGACTCGTGGTCCAGCATGGTTGTCAGCTTTGCCAGGACACGTCTGTCACCCACCTCCTGCACTGAGTCTAGAGGGCAGCCCAGGACTGAGCTGGACTTCTTGATGACCTTGTCCAGCTTCTTCCTTTCCCTCTCAGTGATGCCGCTGCTCCAGCAGACCACACCGTACATGATGGCAGAGGCCACCACTGAGTCATAGAAAGACTTTAGGGGTGCCCCCTGCACTCCGAAAGACCTCAGCCTCCTCAGGAAGTACAGCCGGCTCTGACCTTTCTTGTACAGTGCGTCAGTGTGGTGAGTCCAGTCCAGTTTGTGGTTCAGGTGAACACCCAGGTACTTATAGGACTCTACTCTCTCAATGTCCATTCCCTGGATGTTCACCGGTGGAGGGGGAGGTCGGTGTCTGCGGAAATCCACCACCATCTCCTTGGTCTTGCCCGCGTTGATGAGGAGGTGGTTCGGCTGACACCAGTCTACGAAGTCCTGCGTCAGTTGCTTGTACTCCGTGTCATCATCGTCACTGATCAGTCCGACGATGGCGGAGTCGTCGGAAAACTTGAGCAGGACGCAGCCCTCCGAGTTGTGTCTGAAGTCTGCAGTGTAGAGGGTGAAGAGGAAGGGCGCAAGCACCGTCCCCTGTGGGGCCCCCACACTGCAGGTCAGGAGATCAGACACACCATCCCTGGTTCTCACAAACTGGGGTCTATTTGTGAGGTAGTCCAGGGTCCAGTCGGCCAGGGGTACATCCACACCAGCCCGCACCAGCTTATCCCTCAGGAGCACTGGCTGAATGGTGTTGAACGCGCTGGAGAAGTCGAAGAAGGTAATCCTCACAGCACTGCCAGGACTCTCGAGGTGGGTGAGAGCACGATGAAGCAGGAAGATCAATGCGTCGTCCACCCCGATTCCAGGTCGGTAAGCGAACTGCAGCGGGTCCATGTCTGAGCTCACCTCAGAGCGGAGGTGGCCCAGAATCAGCCTCTCCAGTGTCTTCATCATGTGTGATGTGAGAGCCACTGGCCTGAAGCTGCTGAGGTCCTTAGCCCGCGGTGTCTTAGGCACTGGTACCAGGCAGGAGGTCTTCCAGAGCAGTGGTACCCTGCTCAGCTTAAGGCTGAGGTTGAAGACCTGCCCCATGATCCCGCACAGTTCGTCCGCGCAGGATTTCAGGAGTCTGGGACTAATTCCATCTGGACCAGCTGCTTTTCGCGCATTGATCTTTCTCAGCTCTCTCCTAACTTGGCCGGATGAGAAAACTAGGGGGGAGCACGGGGGGAGGGTGACGGGGGGTCCATGGGGTTGTGATGGGTTAGTGGAATGCATGGAATGTAGGGTGTGGCCAGGTGCAGGCAGGGCTGATGGGGGAGGGGGGCATTGACCAGGAGACAGGGCTAGAGGCAGCAGCTGGGGGGGGGCAATGGGTGGGTCGTTAAACCTATTGTAATACAGGTTCAAGTCGTTCGCCCATTGTAGATCCTTCTCAGCCTGGGGGAGGGGTGTGTTGAACCCAGAAATGGTCTTCAGGCCTCGCCAAACTTCCCTCGAGTTGTTCTGTTGAAGCTGAACCTCCATCTTTCTCCTGTATTTGGCCTTGCCCTGTTTGATCATCCTCCTCAGTTCCTTCTGCACAGTCCTGAGCTCCTCTCTGTCCCCTGACTTGAAAGCTCTCTTCTTCTCCTTCAGGAGAACCTTGATGTCAGGGGTAATCCATGGCTTGTTGTTGGCAAAGCACCGTACCTTCTTGGAGGGCACGGTGTTCTCAAAACAGAAGTTGATGTAGCCTGTGATAGTGTCAGTAATGGCATTGATGTCCTCCCCATGTGGATCGCAGAGTTCAGACCACGCCGTGGTGTCGAAGCAGTCCCTCAGAGCCTCCTCGCTCTCAGTAGTCCACCTCTTCACCACGCGCCGCTCCACAGGCTGTCTGTGCACCAAGGGTGTGTACACAGGCTGTAGGTGGACAATGTTGTGGTCAGCTCTGCCAAGGGGGGGCAGGGGGGATGCAGAAAAAGCCTCCTTGGTGTTGGCATAAAACAAGTCCAGAGTCTTATTGTTCCTGGTAGTGCAGGTGACGTACTGTGTAAAAGTTGGTAACACAGACGAGGGTGGAGCATGGTTGAAGTCTCCAGAGATGAGGAAGAGGGCCTGTGGGTGCTGTGTCTGTAGTCTGCTGGTAACTGAGAGCAGTGTGTCACAGGCAGTTTACTGTCGTGCGTCTGTGGATGGAATACTCCTCTGTGCTTCCAGTATACAATAGGAATGATACGTCAGTGTACAGAGTCAACTGCACTGGGTGCAAAACAGGAGCCACTGTCTTGTTGTCAGCTAGGACTAACTTTAGAGTGAAACTTCTTGGAATGTAATTGTATTCTTGCCTAACACACACACACAATCACACGCACACAATCACACACACACAATCACACGCACACAATCACACGCACACACATAAAACAATAGTAGCGCACACAAGGACCACATTTACATTTACTGAACATTTACATTTTCAAGCACACACGCGCGATACATACTTGCTCCACTGCCTCACACACACAAGGTCCAAACATGCAAATACACACACACACACACAGATGTCCTCTACACACTCATACACACTAGGTGTTGATGTGTGTGCGTGTGTGTGTGTGTGTATGGGGGGGGGGGGTGAATGGGCAGTCTAATACAATCTAAACTAATGAAAAACCATTGCAATCTAATGGAACCTAGTACAGTCTAGTAGAGTTTCATGCACAGTCCAGTAAGTCACAGTCCAGTATTATGCAGTATAATGCAGTCAAATAAATCTTAAACCAACTAACAGTGTAATTCATTGTGTCCGGGCAGTTCATCCCATAATGATCAGCATGATACCACACTGTCGGTACCATGTCAACCAGCTGTGTGTCAAAGCTACTGCAGCTAGCTTAGCTAGATACTCACCTTGCTGCTCTCCCTTATACTAATATCTAAAGTATAATATAGGCTGATACCATGTCAACACTATAACATACTGTGTAATGCAGTCTTATAAGGTCTAGTACTGTCTAATACGGTCTAATACGGTCTAATACTGTCTAATACTGTCTAATGCAGTCTTGTATGGCCCAGTACTGTCTAATACTGTCTAATACTGTCTAATTAATGCAGCCTTGTATGGCCCAGTACCGTCTAATACTGTCTAATACTGTCTAATACTGTCTAATTAATGCAGTCTTGTATGGCCCAGTACTGTCTAATACTGTCTAATACTGTCTAATGCAGTCTTGTATGGCCCAGTACTGTCTAATACTGTGTAATACTGTCTAATGCAGTCTTGTATGGTCCAGTACTGTCTAATACTGTCTAATACTGTCTAATGCAGTCTTGTATGGTCCAGTACTGTCTAATACTGTCTAATGCAGTCTTGTATGGCCCAGTACTGTCTAATACTGTGTAATACTGTCTAATGAAGTCTTGTATGGTCCAGTACTGTCTAATACTGTCTAATGCAGTCTTGTATGGTCCAGTACGGTCTAATACTGTCAAGTAACATACAGTAACATCAAAGTAACATTCACTTTATCACATAATCTGATACAGGGTCACACTGTCCACTGCACAAGCTTTTATAATCCAATACATCTAGTACACCATGTGTCTGAGGTAGCCTCCAAACTACACAGCCTCCAAACTACACAGCCTCCTAACTACACAGCCTCCAAACTACACAGCCTCCTAACTACACAGCCTCCTAACTACACAGCCTCCAAACTACACAGCCTCCAAACTACACAGCCTCCAAACTACACACCCTCCAAACTACACAGCCTCCTAACTACACAGCCTCCTAACTACACAGCCTCCAAACTACACAGCCTCCAAACTACACAGCCTCCAAACTACACAGCCTCTACATAGCCTCTACACAGCCTCTAAACTACACAGCCTCCAAACTACACAGCCTCTACACAGCCTCTACACAGCCTCTAAACTACACAGCCTCTACATAGCCTCAAAACTATGCAGCCTCTACACAGACTCCAAACTACACAGCCTCCTAACTACACAGCCTCCTAACTACACAGCCTCCAAACTACACAGCCTCCAAACTACACAGCCTCCAAACTACACAGCCTCCAAACTACACAGCCTCTACATAGCCTCTACACAGCCTCTAAACTACACAGCCTCCAAACTACACAGCCTCTACACAGCCTCTACACAGCCTCTAAACTACACAGCCTCCAAACTACACAGCCTCTACATTGCCTCCAAACTACACAGCCTCCAAACTACACAGCCTCTACACAGCCTCTAAACTACACAGCCTCCAAACTACACAGCCTCCTAACTACACAGCCTCCAAACTACACAGCCTCTACATAGCCTCGAAACTATGCAGCATCTACACAGCCTCCAAACTACACAGCCTCCAAACTACACAGCCTCTACACAGCCTCTAAACTACACAGCCTCCAAACTACACAGCCTCCAAACTACACAGCCTCCTAACTACACAGCCTCTACATAGCCTCAAAACTATGCAGCCTCTACACAGACTCCAAACCACACAGCCTTTAAACTACACAGCCTCCAAACTACACAGCCTCTACATAGCCTCGAAACTATTTAGCCTCTACACAGCCTTCAAACTACACAGCCTCTACACAGCCTCGAAAATATGCAGCCTCTACACAGCCTCGAAACTACACAGCCTCGAAACTTCATAGTTTAATACATTATAATATGGTCAAATACAATCTAATACATAATCTCATTCAGCCAGTCTAATTCAGCCTAAAAGTAAAATAGTCTAATATAACGCATTCTAACATATTTTAATACAGTTTAAAACAGTGCAGTGCAGTCTATTACTTTAAACCAATTCTGTCAGCTAACTGAGAGCAAAGCAGCAATTATAGTAGATACACACACGGGCGCACACACACACTTACACACACACACTTACACACACACACAACATGTACTGTATACGCTCACACACACTGCTAAACTTCTGTGCCAAGATATTTATCAAGGCCAGTTTCCCAACGGTGCAGAACCGCCCCCCACCCACACCTACACAGTATCATGGACACACTTTA
>CM059343.1:7444935-7474893 GCA_030340685.1 Protosalanx chinensis
GGGCGGGAGGGAGGGAGGGAAGGAGGGAGGCGGGGGGGGAGGAGGGAGGGAGAGTAGCAGAGAAACAGGCAGACAGAAAAGTAGGCAGTCATACAGAAGTGGAGCAGAATAATGTAGCAGCGCGAGCGACCGGATCAATTCCCAGTTCGTACCCCATCAGTCACAGCAATTATACATGGTGCTGTGAAAGATAGGACAGTTCAGCGCCAACACAGGGGGCCAGAACACAGAGTTAATTACTACAGCACTCCCCCCTGCAAGGAGACCCCACACACACACCTACACACACAGACAGGGACACACAAAAGAAAGGTTCTGAGCTGTGTGTGTGTGTGTGTGTGTGTGTGTGTGTGAGTGCCTGTGTCAGTTTGTGTGTATGTGTGTACCTGTATATGTTATCATTTTTGTGTGTGCGTGGATTAGTGATGGGAAGATTTAACTCAATTCTTTGAGTGGATCATTGTTTTTATTTCAACGAAAGACAAAATGAATAAAAATCACCTCACTAAATACGCAGTGTTAAAGACAATGTTGGAATAGAAATGCTTCATTATCACAGCACACAGTTATACTGCTCTGCACTGTTTAACTAAAGTTGCAAAATGACCAGAATAACAAAAGGAACAGGACAGGAAGCAGCAGAGGAACAGGACAGGAAGCAGAATAGGTGCAGGACAGGAAGCAGCAGAGGAACAGGACAGGAAGCAGCAGAGGAACAGGACAGGAAGCAGCAGAGGAACAGGACAGGAAGCAGAATAGGTGCAGGACAGGAAGCAGCAGAGGAACAGGACAGGAAGCAGCAGAGGAACAGGACAGGAAGCAGCAGAGGAACAGGACAGGAAGCAGAATAGGTGCAGGACAGGAAGCAGCAGAGGAACAGGACAGGAAGCAGCAGAGGAGCAGGACAGGAAGCAGCAGAGGAACAGGACAGGAAGCAGAATAGGTGCAGGACAGGAAGCAGCAGAGGAACAGGACAGGAAGCAGCAGAGGAGCAGGACAGGAAGCAGCAGAGGAACAGGACAGGAAGCAGAATAGGTGCAGGACAGGAAGCAGCAGAGGAACAGGACAGGAAGCAGAATAGGTGCAGGACAGGAAGCAGCAGAGGAACAGGAAGCAGCAGAGGGACAGGAGGCAGCAGAGGAACAGGACAGGAAGCAGCAGAGGGACAGGAAGCAGCAGAGGAACAGGACAGGAAGCAGCAGAGGGACAGGAAGCAGCAGAGGGACAGGAAGCAGCAGAGGAACAGGAAGCAGCAGAGGAACAGGAAGCAGCAGAGGAACAGGAAGCAGCAGAGGAACAGGACAGGAAGCAGCAGAGGAACAGGAAGCAGCAGAGGAACAGGAAGCAGCAGAGGAACAGGACAGGAAGCAGCAGATGAACCCATCTAGATTGTCATCCTGCAGATGATCGTTGTGTTGCTCTGATTCCTCCTGTTCTTCCCACACTGGGATGCAGGTTCCCAAACACACTGCTGTTCCATGGAGCCATGCTGTTTAGACTACTGAGGAGCCAGTTCATCACAAGGCTGAATCTTCTCTTCCGCCCAGCACTCTTACCTCTTTCTCTTCCTCCTCTTCCTCTCTTCTTCATCCTGTTTTCTTGTTCTGTTCTGCTTCCTCCTCAGGCCATGGTCAACTCTGCCCCTGTCTTAGATTTGGAGATGTTATTACATCTGTCAGGTCTGGAAGGAGGAAGAGAGAGAGAGAGAGGGGAGGGAGGGAGAGAGAAAGGGGAGGGAGAGAGAGAGAGAGAGAGGGGAGGGAGGGAGGGAGAGAGAGAGAGAGATAGAGAGAGAGAGATCGAGAGAGGGGAGGGAGGGAGAGAGAGAGAGAGACAGAGAGACAGAGAGAGAGAGAGAGAGAGGGGAGGGAGGGAGAGAGAGAGAGAGAGGGGAGGGAGGGAAGGACAGAGAGAGAGAGAGAGGGGGGAGGGAGGGAAGGACAGAGAGAGAGGGGGAGGGAGGGAGGAAGGGAGGGCGGGAGGGGGGAGGCTGGTATCTGTCAGAAGTGCCAAGTTAGCAGCACTACATTGTGTTGAGCAGTGCAACATCCCCTTCTCCCTGATTGGCTGGATGGCTGACTCTATCTCTCTCTGTCTCTCTCTGTCTCTCTCTGTCTCTCTCTGTCTCTCTCACTGTCTTACTCTTTCTCACTGTCTCTCTCTGTGTCTCACTCTCTCTCTCACTGTCACTGTCACTCCCTCTCTGTCTCTCTCTCTATCTCACTCTTGCTGTGTCTCTCTCGCTCTCTTTCTCTGTGTCACTCTTTCTCACTGTCACTCTCTCTCACTCTCTCTCTCTCTCTCTCTCTGTCTCTAAGTCACTCTCGCTCACTGTCTCTCTCTCTCTTTGTCTGTCTGTCTGTCTCTCTCTCTGTCTCTCTGGCTGACTGGCTGACTGCCTGGTTATTTCTCTGCCTGGTTGCCAGCCTGTTTTCCTCGGCCTGAGAGCGTTGACAGCAGAGTGTTTTAAGTGGGATGTTTTTAAGAAGCTTAAAGCTGAACTCCCAGAGAGGAACCTTTCTGCTTTGAGACACGCGAGTCCAGGCCACAGTCTCAAACTCTCCCCCCAAATCTACCGAATCCTCCTTCGCCTCGCTTCCCAGTCTCAGCCTGTCCAAACACCATCCCACCGAGAAACAGGACTCATAACGTGTGATAATGGGCACGAGTTGGTGTGAAAGTCCAAATCCTGTCACTTCTGTTGTGTTTTGCTTCCATGAGATATGTTGTGTTGTCTTGTGACGCAGTGTGCTGTGTCATGTTGTGAGAATTGAACGGCACTTAGAAATATTAAGGTACAATCATCTGTTGTTGTTGTTGTTCTGGATTACTTGTTTATCCCTGTGTGGAAACTCACTAGTGTTGTTGCTTTATTGTTCGTTTCCCATAGGTAGACTACTGCCCGTCGGCTAAAGGTTATTATAGCTCTTCCCTTGGCACTCATTAGTTCTCACAATGTATGTTTCATAATCTATAAGCCTGCTGTGTTCTATCTTGTTGCTATGCTCAGTGACTGATGCTCTTTTTTAAAGCTCTCTTGTAAGTCGCTTTGGATGAAAGCGTCTGCTAAATGAATACATGTAAATGTAGTGATGTGTTGTGATGTTGTGAGTAACACTGTTGCAGTGTATATTGGTTCTGGTTTGCGGTGTGATGTTGTGTAATGTTGTGACGGGTGAATACTGGGTCAGCTTTAGCTTCCGGATGGTGAGATGAACTACAGTTGACTCAGAACTGCATCTTTGTTTACATGATCATGTATGATTTCACAAGATATTATCTGACAGCCTTGGTTATTCTTGCTTGTTTTAAAAGAATGTACAGCATAGCGCAGTAAAGTGCCTCAGTAGGCTCCTGCCAAAGGAAAATCCTTGTCTGTGTAACCTTTCATGGCGAATAAAAACCCATTCTGATTCTGATTGGAGAACAGGTTGCATTTACATTTACTCATTCAGCAGAAGCTCTTAACCAGAGCGATTTAAAGCAAGTACAGGGACATTCCCCTAGAGGCAAGTAGGGTGAAGTGCCTACTGTTCTTTTGTAAAAGCTCTCTGTTGTAAGTCGCTTTGGATAAAAGCGTCTGCTAAATAAGGTATTATCATCACTAACCTGAATCCTTAACCGCTCAGACAGCTGCCTCCACCTACCTGAGCCCCTCTCTCTGATATAGGTATGCACTCTGTCATTTGAAGGAATGCATTGTGCAAATCATATGCAACACATATTCTAGAAGTTTCCTTGGAGGTTGCTGTGGATTCTGTGCTGAGGCAACTTCAAGGAGTAACCAAGAGTGTTGTGAATAATTCAGACATAATGAGAGCAGGCTTAGCTAATGCAGGTGAACACGCCCCCTGTTTCTCCTTTCCAATCCTCTCCTGTACGCTTTGCTTTTCTTTTTATCCTCTCTTCTCCTCCACCTAGCCACCAATCCTCCTCTTCTCCTCTATGCAGATTAAATATGTAGGGGAGAATGGGGTCATTTGAGCCAGTTTGTACATGAGTTGTATTTAAAGAAAGGGCATAACAATAATGTTTCTAACTAAACGGTCTACATTTAGGCCAAGATGTTGTGCATCCCTGGTAAGATTTACATTTGATCTAAAATAATTTGTTTAAAAAAATATAGCTCTTCTCCCAAAAGTGGTTCTTTGGCTCAGTTTACTCACAGATAGGGGTAAATTGACCCAGGGAGAGGGTAAGTTGAGCCACATGGAGTATGGTTATGTTCAAGTAAAATACTTTGAGGTGTTCTTACGCAACTTTATTCCCAAAGAACCAGGATAATTCGTCGGCTGTCTGGGTGGAGGGAAGTTGAGTCTAAAATCCAGTTGAAGTTGAGTCTAAAAGTTCAATGTCACATAAGTTTAGCCACCGTTTCCAAACGTTTCCAAAATGAACAAAATGTAAATGTACCTTCCCCCACTCTTCTGGCTCAAATGACCCCACTCCTACCAGTTGAAGAAACTTGCATCCTCCAGCAGTTTAAAGTCTAAAGTGACTCTAACACTGTAGCCTCGTATTGTAATGAGCTTAATCACTAACACGTTACATTCACATTTATACATTTAGCAGACGCTTTTATCCAAAGCGACTTACAAGTGAGATCTTTACATTTACATGTATTCATTTAGCAGACGCTTTTATCCAAAGCGACTTACAAGAGAGAGATTTTACAAAGAGCATCAGTCATTAGGCATAGCAACGTGATAGACCCCGAACACAGTGTTTTTTTTTTTATCGTACATCATGAGAACCAATAAGTGCCAAGAGAAGAGCTATAAATGCATAACCAAACATAACCTTACAAAAGAGCATCGGTCATTGAGCATAGAAACGTGATAAACCCCAATCATAGCGGGTTTATAGATTATGAAACATACATTGTGAGAGATACACAATAAAGCAACAATACTAGCGAGTTTCCACACGGGAATTAACAAGTTATTATGAAGAACAACAACAGATGATATTTTTAAATGCCTTAAAATTTCTAAGTGCCATTAAATTCTTGTACATGGGTGAATGTCTTTCAAACGTCTTTTTTATACAATTTTTTGTCCACTTTCACAGTGTAGGTGAAAAGGAAGAGTCCTAAAAAATGTACTGTCTTTAATAATTGTTCATCCTAGTCTAGAAACATGTGGTGGCTCAATTTACCCCACTCTCCCCTACTGATGCAGGAGAGCTGAGTCAGTATCATCAGAAACACTGTAGAGAACAAAGCACTCAGCTGACCTGTTACAGCCTGCCAACATGACCTCAGTCTGCCCTGTGTGTGTGTGTGTGTGTGTGTCTGTGTGTGTGTGTGTGTGTGTGTGTGTGTATGCATACGTTTGCGTGTGTGTGTGTGCTTATGTGTGTGGGTGTGTGTGCATACGTGTGTGTGTGTGTGCTCGTGTGTGTGTGTGTGTGCTCATGTATTCGTGAGGAATACATACATGTGGGGAACAACCATTTGCCAAATTCTATTCTCCACTCAACCCCTTTCCATCCCAGTGTGTTACTGTGATGCTGTGCTACTGCTCCGTCTGACTTGGTGTGAGGGGGGATGGGGGTGGGGAGGAGGGGGGGGAGGGGTCTCTGTACATGCCTCTCCCCAGGGCAGCAGGGCTGGGGAGAGGGGTCTCTGTACATGCCTCTCTCCAGGGCAGCAGGGCTGGGGAGAGGCAGGCAGACTCCAGCACACGTCCCCCTGGCTGTTAGTGTGTGTGGTGGTGTGCTCTGGGATGAAGGCTTCCATTCACTGGCTGTCTGGACGAAAGGGACGTTAATCCTGTTTGTGTAATCTCTGCTCTGTAATCCATACCTCTTTAGACCTGCTGTCTGTGTCTTCCTCCCTGCATTTTACACACACACACACACACACACACACATATTACACACACATATATTACACACACACACACTCATATTACACACACACAAAGACCCATAGGACACACACTCTGTGTAGAGAACTAGGATTACATGGACTAGAACTAGGATTACATGGACTAGAACTAGGATGACATGGACTAGAACTAGGATTACATGGACTAGAACTAGGATAACATGGACTAGAACTAGGATTACATGGACTAGAACTAGGATTACATGGACTAGAACTAGGATGACATGGACTAGAACTAGGATTACATGGACTAGAACTAGGATAACATGGACTAGAACTAGGATTACATGGACTAGAACTAGGATTACATGGAGTAGGATGACATGGACTAGGATTACATGGACTAGGATTACATGGAGTAGGATGACATGGACTAGAACTAGGATGACATGGACTAGAACTAGGATTACATGGACTAGAACTAGGATGACAAGGACTAGAACTAGGATTACATGGAGTAGGATGACATGGACTAGGATTACATGGCCTAGAACTAGGATGACATGGACTAGGATTACATGGACTAGGATGACATGGACTAGAACTAGAGTTCCATGGGTTCCCAGGGAACCCCACAATACTCAGGAAAGAGAGTGAACTGCCTGGGTGAACATGCACCGGAGACATCATGAACCTGTCACAGCACTCTGGGAATATTGACTTAGCATCCGTCTGCAGTACAGTCCCTTCCTGGCCCTTTTTGCATCGTATGACATTGCATTAAATCTGTGGAGTATCAAGTTAGCTGAGTGACTCATACCTGCAAGATGAGATGGACCAATGGGCAGGCAAGAAGGAAGGCACACAGACAGGCAGGCAGATAGACAGGAGGCCAGGAAGGCAGGCACACAGACAGGCAGACAGATAGACAGGCAGACACACAGACAGCTAGACACACAGACAGGCAGACAGACAAGAGACCAGGGAGGCAGGCACACAGACAGACAGGCAGACAGATAGACAGGCAGACACACAGACAGACAGGCAGACAGGAGACCAGGGAGGCAGACAGACAGACAGGAAGACAGATAGACAGGCAGACACACAGACAGGCAGGCAGACAGGAGACCAGGGAGGCAGACAGACAGACAGGAAGACAGATAGACAGGCAGACACACAGACAGGCAGGCAGACAGGAAACCAGGGAGGCACACAGACAGACAGGCAGACAGATAGACAGGCAGACACACAGACAGGCAGGCAGACAGGAAACCAGGGATGCAGACAGACAGACAGGAAGACAGATAGACAGGCAGACACACAGACAGGCAGGCAGACAGGAAACCAGGGATGCAGACAGACAGACAGGAAGACAGATAGACAGGCAGACACACAGACAGGCAGGCAGACAGGAGACCAGGGAGGCAGACAGACAGACAGGCAGACAGATAGACAGGCAGACACACAGACAGGCAGGCAGACAGGAAACCAGGGAGGCACACAGACAGACAGGCAGACAGATAGACAGGCAGACACACAGACAGGCAGGCAGACAGGAGACCAGGGAGGCAGACAGACAGACAGGAAGACAGATAGACAGGCAGACACACAGACAGGCAGGCAGACAGGAGACCAGGGAGGCAGAAAGACAGACAGACAGGAAGAAAGACAGACAGACACTGACTGACAGGAAGACAGGTGGATGAGTGGTTAGGACGTCTGGCCAATGATCAGAAGGTCGCCAGTTTGATTCTGGCTGAGGCAAAATGAAGTTGTGTCCTTGGGCACTTCACCCTACTGTCCTCAGGGGGAATGTCCCCTTACTGCTGTAAGTCTCTCTGGATAAGAGCGTCTGATGAATGACTCCATGTAACAGGGAGACAGACTGACACTGCTTGAGATCAAGACCTAGAGGTCAACAACATCCAAAAATCAACCAGCCTCTAGTATATGTGGATTCTGCATAGATTTGCCCTTGTGTAGAGAGACATCAAGGTGCAAAGAGACAGAGGTTTATGTGTGCCTGTGTGTGTCTGTGTGTGTGTGTGTGTGTGTGTGTGTGTGTGTAGTCTTATTTAACTCCCTTGTAGGGACTTCGGTCAGTGTTAGTTCATTAAGAAAACATGGACCTATAGGGACATTTGATTGGAATCTAAAACTTCAAGTGTTGTTTTTAGAGGGTTATAGAATAAATGTTAGAGTGATAAGCACTTTGTGAGGGAGAAAATGAGGGTTGGGGGAACACATTTAAAATGGGAGTGAACTGTGAGTCCTCTGTGTGTGTGTGTGTGTGTGTGTGTGCTCGTGGATGCCTGTGTGTGTTTGTTTGTGTGTGTTGGTGTCACTGTGTGGAGTGTGTGTGAATGTGTGTGTGTGTGTGTCCTCCCCAGTCCTTGTGGTGACATTACAGTTTAGGGAGTAGACATATGCTCCCTCTGTCCTCTCCGTCCTACAACTCTATGTCCTCTGCTCATTTATTCGTCTCTCTCCCTCTCTCTATCTCTGTCTCTCTCCCTCTCTCTCCCTCTCTCTCCCTCTCTCTCTCTCTCCCTCTCTATGTCTCTGTCTCTCTCCCTCTCTCTGTCTCTGTCTCTCTCCCTCTCTCTCTCTCTCTGTCTCTCTCTCTCTCTCTCTCTCTCTCTCTCTGTCTCTGTCTCTCTCCCTCTCTCTCTCTCTCTCTGTCTCTCTCTCTCTCTCTGTCTCTCTCCCTCTCTCTGTCTCTGTCTCTCTCCCTCTCTCTCCCTCTCTCTCTCTCTCTCCCTATCTCTGTCTCTGTCTCTCTCCCTCTCTCTGTCTCTCTCTCTCTCTCCCTCTCTCTGTCTCTGTCTCTCTCCCTCTCTCTGTCTCTCTCTCTCTCCCTCTCTCTGTCTCTCTCTCTCTCCCTCTCCCTCTCTCTCCCTCTCTCTGTCTCTCTCCCTATCTCTGTCTCTGTCTCTCTCCCTCTCTCTGTCTCTCTCTCTCTCCCTCTCTCTGTCTCTGTCTCTCTCCCTCTCTCTCCCTCCCTCTCTCTCTCCCTCTCCCTCTCTCTCCTCTCTCTCTGTCTCTCTCTCTCTCAGCACCTTCTACAACTCCGCTCGCTGTTTTGTTTCTCTTAAATCTATTAATTTGCATATTTATGGGATATTTTATGGCATATTTTCACCCTCATTTGTATATCAGTTTCTCGAATAAAACTCCAGAATCTGCCCCCCCCCCCCCCCCCCCCCCCCCCCCCAACAAACTCACACAGGCTCTTTCATGCACACACAAACACAGGCTCTTACACACTGAGCAATGATTCAGGACTCCATCGTTCTCCTCTTTATCTCACTGTCCAGGGCTGACTCACCGTTGTATCATCATCTGTTTTGGTCAAAGCAAAGTACTTTTGGGTTTGTGTTTGGTAAACAACCTCAAACATGCAGCTGTACTGGGAACACTGTGGTGACAGTGTCTCCTACTGGTGAAACTGTGGAACTGCATGATCCTGTGATAAAGAAAATCCCACCCCAAAGATCCAGGAAATCACCATTATTTAGAATCAGGTTATATAATTTGTACTACATTATTTACTTTGTGGTAGTCATGCTGACACTTATGCTGTGTTAATGCTGTTTTCATTACAAAAGTTATTTAGGAAAGATGCCTCGGTAACCAATCGAAACACCCTTGTCCCATCTAGAGTACAATGATGCTTGGATAATCCAATCCCTCAAACTTGTCTAAATTCAGTCCTGGGTCCTAATCTAATCTGCACGTCAGTGATCCTGTTTGCTCTGCTCTCATTGGCTGGAGAAAGAAGCTACGTGATGATGAGGATGATGATGGTAATGAAGTTAGGCAGACAGAAGAGGAAGGCTCATTGACATGAAGATGATGGCCATGAAAAGAGCTCTATGGCCATTATGATGCAATTGTATTATTGTTGTTTAGCTATTGGGTTAGTATTGTAAAACCCAATCTAATGAAGCTGGGGTTATTCTAGGGAGAAGAACACACACAGCACACACACATACATACACACATGCACCACACACAGCACACACCACACACACAGCACACACACATACATACACACATGCAACACACACAGCAAACACCACACACACACCACACACACACCACACACACAGCACACACACATACATACACACACACACCACACACACCACACACACATGACATGCACGTGAACACACACACACACCACACACACACCACACACACACCACACACACACCACACACACCACACACACATACATACACACATGCAACACACACAGCAAACACCACACACACACCACACACACACCACACACACAGCACACACACATACACACACACACACACCACACACCACACACACATGACATGCACGTGAACACACACACACACCACACACACACCACACACACACCACACACACACCACACACAGCACACACACATACATACTGTTACGACCCCCAGTCTGTGTTTTTGTATTTGTGTATTCCCTGCTGTGCTGTCTGTTTCCCCATAGGTGGCGCCACTCAAACCCACACCCATTGATGACTCCTCCTCTCCATAATCCGGTTCACCTGGTGCCATAATCAACCATCCCTCCACCAGTATATATGGGGCCATTTTGTGTTTGTTTAGGGGGGGAGATAAGAGAGAGATAAGTTGCAGGTAGAACATGTGGGTAAGGCCTACTTTTGTGGTTTGTTGTTTTGGATTTTGTGTAAGGCCTACTTTTGTGGTTTGTTGTTTTGGATTCTCCTTCAGTGTGTGCCATCTGTCGTTTTGACTTGTTGTGTTGTGTCCTGTAGTGCTAAGTGTTGCCCAGGACGTTGTTTTCTTGTTCTTTCGTTCAAGGACTGGGGAGTAGTTTAGAGCTGCCCTGGGGTATACATCACCCGTAGTATAACCTACTGTCTATGTACACTAGCTAGATCTGGACAGACCCTGGCTGTATTTTGGTTAGGACACCTTATTCGTGTGTCAGTTGCTTTGTGTTTAGTTTAGGAAACTTTATGTTGATTTCTTTTCTTTGGTCCTGTCCAGTCCTCCCCTTGTCCCTAATTATCAGCATTATCACTATTACCACTCTACCCTGCAGTGGTGGCGAAATAAAGCCTAATATTATTTCATTTGGAACCCTTTGTTTGTGCCCATTATTCACACCCATACATCTGCGAACTCGTCCACTGGCCTTGAGAGTCTCTGAGCGGTGGCAGGGGTCAGGGTTCCTCTGTTAAAAACCTAGGCTTATAACAAGTGGGGGCTCGTCCGGGATTTCTGACTTCCTGCTGCTCGGACATCTTGGTGGTCGGTGTGGTTGATACGTGGTGTTCTGGGTGTGAGTAAAGGCTTTGTGTGAAGTGTTTTGTAGTGCCATTAGCAGTGTAACATGGCGGCGTCAGCTGTTTCAGCATTTATTGATAACCCGTCTTATACAGACCTGTCAGGACTGCGTAAAGCGGACCTGTTAGCAATCGCGGATCACTTTGGCATCACTGCTAGGAAACAAGCTCTTAGGGCCGAAGTCCTGGCAGTTGTTACAGGTGGTTTGCTAGAACAAGGGGTTGTAACGATGGAGGGTGAGAGCGAGGAGGAAGATGGGGAAACCAAAGAACTGCTGAGGTCCTCGCCCACACGGTCAGTGGACAGGGGGGTGGAGGGTCTTTCCCCCGCTCCTCGAACGCTGCCAAAATACAACCCTGGTTCTCCTGTTTTTCCTGGTTCGGGGGAGGCGGCAGAGCTCAGCCTTCGTTTGTCCCGTCTGGAGGGCGAGTTGAGGGACCAGGCAGACAGGAGGACATTTGAGTTGGAGTTAGAGATAAAGAAACTGCAAATACAGGCAGAAAAGGAAATACGGATTCGACAGATGGAGCTAAAGGCGGGGATGGGTGGATCATCGTCACCTAGCGGGTTTAGACATTTTGATGTCAGCAAAAATATTGTTTTGGTGCCCCCCTTCAGGGAAGCTGAGGTAGACAGCTATTTCTCAGCTTCTGAGAGGGTGGCTGGAGCGCTGAAATGGCCCCAAGAAGTGTGGCCGTTACTGTTGCAGTGCAGGCTTACCGGAAAGGCTCAGGAGGTAGTGGCCTCCCTGTCCCTAGAAGACAGTCTCTGCTATGATGTTGTTAAAGCCACAGTGTTGCGCTCGTATGAACTGGTCCCTGAAGCTTACAGGCAGCGCTTCAGAAACCACAGAAAAACAACTAACAAGACGTATGTAGAGTTCGCCAGGGACAAAGAGTCCCTTTTTGATAAATGGTGTTCTGCCAGTAAGGCCACTACCCTGACAGAGGTGAGGGAACTAGTCTTGCTGGAAGACTTTAAGAATCACCTGCCTGACCGTATCGTAGTCCACCTTAATGAGCAACGAGTGGCGTCCATGGCTCAGGCGGCTGTCTTGGCAGACGAATACGCCTTAACCCATAAGACAGTGTTCTCCATTCCCCAGCCTGTGGTGTCGTCCCGTTATGCTCGTCCTAAATTGGCCGAGGGGTCTACGAAACCTGAAGGTAGAGAGTGCTTTTACTGCCACCGGGTGGGGCATGTTCTAGCTGACTGTCCCACCTTGAAAAATAAGCAGAGATCGCCTCCACGCAGATCCAAGGAGGTGGGGTTAGTCCAGTCGTACAGCTGTGCCGCTAAAACCCCTTTGTCAGAAGACAGTTACACGCCCTTTATGTCTACCGGCTGGGTATCCTTGACAGGTGACCTACAGAGTAGGCAACGTGTGGCTATCCTAAGGGACACAGGGGCTGCACAGTCCCTGATCCTAGCCAGTGTGTTGCCTTGTTCAGATAGCACTGCTGTAGGCACACAGGTACTACTGCAGGGGATAGAAATGGGGACAAAAGCAGTCCCGTTGCATTGGGTGAACTTGGAGTCCAACATTGTTTCTGGTTGTTTTAGGGTTGGAGTGGTGGAGAAACTACCCATCAAAGGTGTGTCTTTGCTCCTTGGCAATGACATTGCGGGCGGCACAGTGAAACCTGTGTTGGAAGTGGTGGAACAACCAGACACCAGGTCAGACAATGATGTGTTGTTTTCAGAGTTTCCAAATGTGTTTCCAGCTTGTGTTGTCACTCGAGCACAAAGCAGGAAGTTTGGAGACTTAGTGAATCTAGGAGATTCTGTCTTAGAGGATGCTCCTGTGTCAAGGGAGAGCGAGGCTCCCATAAAGGCTGCCCGGGTGGAGAGCACCCATTTAGGGGATATTTTGTTGTCCGCTACAACCTCTAATGTGGTTGAGGCCCAGAAGGGGGATGGTAGTTTAGCGACATGTTTTCGAACAGTTGTTTCCGCTGAGGAAGCAAAAGACAGTAGAAGAGCGTTCTACTTGGAAAATGGTGTACTGATGCGCAAATGGAAAGCGCATGACATAGATGGAGACTGGAGCACTGTGTCACAGGTGGTTCTTCCTACGTTGTATAGACAGCAGGTCCTGTCTGTGGCTCATGACCTGGCATGGTCTGGCCACTTGGGGATCTCAAAAACATATGACCGCATTCTCCAACACTTTTTCTGGCCTGGGTTAAAGTCCGATGTTGCAGAGTATTGCAAAACGTGTCATGTGTGCCAGGTCATGGGTAAACCCAACCAATCCGTTCCCCGCGCTCCTCTCTGTCCAATCCCGGTGGTGGGGGAACCATTTGACAGGATTATTGTGGATTGTGTGGGTCCATTGCCAAAAACAAGGTCAGGAAACCAGTTTCTGTTGACAATAATGTGCTGTGCTACTCGCTACCCTGAAGCTGTTCCACTACGGAACATCACCGCTAAGACCGTGGCCAAAGCGCTCATCAAATTCTTTACTACATTTGGTCTTCCTAAGGAAATCCAAACTGATCAGGGAAGCAATTTCATGTCCAAACTGCTGGCACATGTGTTGCATAACCTCTCCATCCGTCATCAGACATCAACTCCTTACCATCCAGAAAGCCAGGGTGCGTTAGAACGCTGGCACCAAACGCTGAAATCAATGCTTCGCAAATATTGTCTGGAAACAGGAGGTGGTTGGGATGAGGGAGTGCCGTATGTGGTGTTTGCTGTTAGGGAGGCAGTACAGGAGTCTTTGGGTTTCAGTCCTGCAGATTTGGTGTTCGGACATACCCCGAGGGGTCCGTTGAAGGTGCTTAAGGAAAACATCCTTTCGTCTAAGTCGCCTACAAATGTGCCAAAGAACGTGTACAACTATGTACATGAGATGCGTAACCGTCTCCATGACGCATGCAAATTGGCACACCAATCTCTCTTGTCGGTCCAGACAAAAATGAAGAAGAACTATGACAAGAAGGCTAAGGTCCGCGAGTTTAGGGAAGGGGACAAAGTTCTGGTGTTACTGCCGGTACAGGGCTCGTCTCTGTCCGCTCGGTATACTGGTCCACACGTGGTGGAGAGGAAATTAAGTGACACTAATTATGTTGTGAGAACACCAGAGCGAAGGCGCTCATCAAGGCTCTGTCATGTTAACATGTTAAAAGAGTATTATGTGCGTAAACCTTGTTTGCCCAGTGTCAAAGGTCCGGCTGTCGTTGCCCGTGCGGTGATGTGCTTGGACTCCCTGGAGGACGATCAGGAGGATGGGTTGGAGCCAAAGACCGCTCATGTACAAGGTGAACGGTTGAGCAATTCGGAAAGTCTGACAGTCTTGCCTTCCATAATGCCACATTTAGACCACAGTAAACAAAATGAACTGATAGCAATAATCTTAAGATTTCCTGAGATCTTTAAGGATGTTCCCACCCGAACCACAGTGCTAGCGCACGACGTGGATGTAGGGGGTGCGACTCCGATTCGACAGCACCCGTACAGAGTCAACGCCCGTAAGCGGGAGCTGATGGAGAAAGAGACAAGGTACTTATTGGAGCACGACATGGCAGAACCCAGCAGCAGCCCGTGGAGTTCTCCCTGCATCCTAGTGCCAAAACCAGATGGCACGGCTAGGCTCTGTACAGACTACAGGCGTGTCAATGCGGTCACCGTGCCCGACTCTTTCCCGATGCCGCGCATTGATGACTGCGTTGACACAATCGGGTCTGCTACTTATGTAAGTAAATTAGACATGCTGAAAGGTTACTGGCAGGTTCCTTTAACAGAACGTGCCTCGAAGATCTCAGCGTTTGTTACGCCAGACACGTTTCTGCAGTACAAGGTCATGGCATTTGGCATGCGTAATGCACCAGCTACATTTCAGAGGTTAGTGAATAAAGTGCTCGCTGGGGTGAGGAATTGTACTGCTTACCTGGATGATTTAGTGATTCACTCCTCTACTTGGAATGAACATGTCTCTACTCTGAAAGAGGTTTTTGAGCGGTTACAGGCTGCTTCCTTAACAGTGAATTTGGCAAAGTGTGAATTCGGAAAAACAACTGTGACCTATCTGGGGAAAGAGGTGGGTCGTGGACAGGTGCGCCCTGTGGCAAGGAAAGTCGAGGCCATTAGTCAGTACCCAGTGCCCACTTCCCGTCGTCTGCTACGCCGGTTCTTGGGCATGGTGGGTTATTACAGAACGTTTTGTAAGAACTTTTCGTCCGTAGTAGCTCCGCTGACCGCTTTGATCAGCCCAAAGGTGCCCTTTAAGTGGACGCCTGAAAGCCAGACTGCCTTTGAGATGGCTAAGTTATTGTTGTGCTCTGCTCCAGTTTTGGCAGCTCCGAATTTTGACAGAGCTTTTAAACTGGAAGTGGATGCCTGTGTGGTAGGGGCAGGTGCAGTGCTCCTACAGGAGGACGATGAAGGTGTTGATCGTCCTGTGTGTTTTTTCTCCCGCAAGTTTAACCCTTGTCAGGCCAGGTACTCTACTGTCGAACACGAAACCTTGGCGTTACTGTTAGCGTTACAGTTCTTTGAGGTGTATGTTGGTTCAACGGCCATGCCTGTCGAAGTGTATACTGACCATAATCCTTTGGTGTTTCTAAACCGGATGTACAATCACAACCGCCGCCTCATGCGGTGGGCTTTGGTTGTTCAAGGCTACAACATCAAGATCTGCCATATCAAGGGTACTGACAATGTGGTGGCCGACGCTCTGTCGCGAGTGTGGGAGAGGTCTTAGACTGGGGTCTTTTGGTTAGTATTCACACCAACCTTATAGTTGTGTTCTTTTGGTGGGGGCGTGTTACGACCCCCAGTCTGTGTTTTTGTATTTGTGTATTCCCTGCTGTGCTGTCTGTTTCCCCATAGGTGGCGCCACTCAAACCCACACCCATTGATGACTCCTCCTCTCCATAATCCGGTTCACCTGGTGCCATAATCAACCATCCCTCCACCAGTATATATGGGGCCATTTTGTGTTTGTTTAGGGGGGGAGATAAGAGAGAGATAAGTTGCAGGTAGAACATGTGGGTAAGGCCTACTTTTGTGGTTTGTTGTTTTGGATTTTGTGTAAGGCCTACTTTTGTGGTTTGTTGTTTTGGATTCTCCTTCAGTGTGTGCCATCTGTCGTTTTGACTTGTTGTGTTGTGTCCTGTAGTGCTAAGTGTGGCCCAGGACGTTGTTTTCTTGTTCTTTTGTTCCAGGACTGGGGAGTAGTTTAGAGCTGCCCTGGGGTATACATCACCCGTAGTATAACCTACTGTCTATGTACACTAGCTAGATCTGGACAGACCCTGGCTGTATTTTGGTTAGGACACCTTATTCGTGTGTCAGTTGCTTTGTGTTTAGTTTAGGAAACTTTATGTTGATTTCTTTTCTTTGGTCCTGTCCAGTCCTCCCCTTGTCCCTAATTATCAGCATTATCACTATTACCACTCTACCCTGCAGTGGTGGCGAAATAAAGCCTAATATTATTTCATTTGGAACCCTTTGTTTGTGCCCATTATTCACACCCATACATCTGCGAACTCGTCCACTGGCCTTGAGAGTCTCTGAGCGGTGGCAGGGGTCAGGGTTCCTCTGTTAAAAGCCTAGGCTTATAACAATACACACATGCAACACACACAGCAAACACCACACACACACCACACACACACCACACACACAGCACACACACACACACACCACACACACCACACACACATGACATGCACGTGAACACACACACACACCACACACACACCACACACACACCACACACACACCACACACACATACATACACACATGCAACACACACAGCAAACACCACACACACACCACACACACACCACACACACAGCACACACACATACACACACACACACACCACACACACCACACACACATGACATGCACGTGAACACACACACACACCACACACACACCACACACACACCACACACACACCACACACACCACACACACATACATACACACATGCACCACACAAACCACACACACACCACACACACAGCGCACACACACCACACACACAGTACACACACACATGACATGCACGTGAACACACACACACACAGCACACACACAGCACACACACAGCACACACACACATGACATGCACGTGAACACACACACACAGCACACACACAGCACACACACAGCACACACACACATGACATGCACGTGAACACACACACAGCACACACACAGCACACACACAGCACACACACAGCACACACACAGCACACACACAGCACACACACATACATGTACACCTTCTTCTCTGTGGGGGGGAGATGCTTTGACTGATCATCTCCTTCAATCCAATTCAGCACACGGAGCTTTGAGCCTATCAGGAACTCACAGGATGTTTCATCAAGCCAAGCTTGGTGGTTAGATGAGTCTTAGTAAGCCAAGCTTGGTGGTTAGATGAGTCTTAGTAAGCCAAGCTTGCTGGTTAGATGAGTCTTAGTAAGCCAAGCTTGGTGGTTAGGTGAGTCTTAGTAAGCCAAGCTTGGTGGTTAGGTGAGTCTTAGTAAGCCAAGCTTGGTGGTTAGGTGAGTCTTAGTAAGCCAGGCTTGGTGGTTAGGTGAGTCTTAGTAAGCCAGGCTTGGTGGTTAAGTGAGTCTTAGTAAGCCAAGCTTGGTGGTTAGGTGAGTCTTAGTAAGCCAAGCTTGGTGGTTAGGTGAGTCTTAGTAAGCCAAGCTTGGTGGTTAGGTGAGTCTTAGTAAGCCAAGCTTGGTGGTTAGGTGAGTCTTAGTAAGCCAAGCTTGGTGGTTAGATGAGTCTTAGTAAGCCAAGCTTGGTGGTTAGGTGAGTCTTAGTAAGCCAAGCTTGGTGGTTAGATGAGTCTTAGTAAGCCAAGCTTGGTGGTTAGGTGAGTCTTAGTAAGCCAAGCTTGGTGGTTAGGTGAGTCTTAGTAAGCCAGGCTTGGTGGTTAAGTGAGTCTTAGTAAGCCAAGCTTGGTGGTTAAGTGAGTCTTAGTAAGCCAAGCTTGGTGGTTAAGTGAGTCTTAGTAAGCCAAGCTTGGTGGTTAAGTGAGTCTTAGTAAGCCAAGCTTGGTGGTTAGGTGAGTCTTAGTAAGCCAGGCTTGGTGGTTAAGTGAGTCTTAGTAAGCCAAGCTTGGTGGTTAAGTGAGTCTTAATAAGCCAAGCTTGGTGGTTAAGTGAGTGTCCTCTAGCAGTTCCCTCCTGCCTTTTCTTCTCCACTCTAATTTCCTTCTTTCCCATGACATGCCTTGTCTGTGCACGCTGTCTGTGTGTGTGTGTGTGTGTGTGTGTCTGTGTGTGTTTGTGTGTGTGTGCAGAAAGAAAGAAGCTGCCCCTAGTTGTTAAATCAGTGACACATCAGTCCCAGCATCTGATTGGCCGAGCAGCCTGTCACTCCTGCTGAGCTGCCATTGGTTGTTCCAGTCAGAACACTGTATGGAGGGCTAATCAATGTCCCTCACTCTCATACCCCAGTTGAGATCACACACACACACACACACAGAAAACTCTTCCAGCATTGGTGTGTACTGGGTAAAGCTCTGTAGTAAAAACCCCACTAGAGGAAGCGTATGACAGCAATGGACACAACACTGTCTGCGTCTTGATTAGAGGGAAGATGTTAATGTGCTGCAAGCTGTCAATGATTTCCTGCTCACATCAAAGTCACACAGAAGCCACAAAGACCGCAGGATTTACTGGCTGGTTTCACATGCTGGTTTCACAGGCTGGTTTACGAGCTGTATGGTCTCTGAGAGGAGGGCGGGTGATAACGTGTACGAAGGACAAGTGGGGGGGAGAGAAGGGGAACCAGAGAGAGAGAGACAGAGAGAGAATTAGAGACAGAGAGAGAGAGATAGACAGAGAGAGAGAGACAGAGAGAGAGACAGGGTGCATGTGACAGAGAGAGGGTGAATGAGATAGAGAGAGGGTGAATGAGATAGAGAGGGTGAACGAGATAGAGAGAGGGTGAATGAGATAGAGAGAGGGTGAATGAGATAGCGAGAGGGTGAATGAGATAGAGAAGGTGAATGAGATAGAGAGAGGGTGAATGAGATAGAGAAAGGGTGAATGAGATAGAGAGAGGGTGAATGAGATAGAGAGGGTGAACGAGATAGAGAGAGAGTGAATGTGATAGAGAGAGGGTGAATGAGATAGAGAGAGGGTGAATGAGATAGAGAGGGTGAACGAGATAGAGAGAGGGTGAATGAGATAGAGAGGGTGAATGAGATAGAGAGAGGGTGAATGAGATAGAGAGGGTGAACGAGATAGAGAGAGGGTGAACGAGATAGCGAGAGGGTGAATGAGATAGAGAGAGGGTGAATGAGATAGAGCGGGTGAACGAGATAGAGAGAGAGTGAATGTGATAGAGAGAGGGTGAATGAGATAGAGAGAGGGTGAATGAGATAGAGAGGGTGAACGAGAGAGAGGGTGAATGAGATAGAGAGAGGGTAAATGAGATAGAGAGAGGGAGAATGAGATAGAGAGAGGGTGAATGAGAGGGTGAATGAGAGAGAGGGTGAATGAGATAGAGAGAGGGTGAATGAGATAGAGGGTGAATGAGATAGAGAGAGGGTGAATGAGATAGAGAGAGGGTGAATGAGATAGAGAGAGGGTGAATGTGATAGAGAGAGCGGGAATGTAATAGAGAGAGAGTGAATGAGATAGCGAGAGGGTGAATGAGATAGAGAGAGAGGGTGAATGAGATAGAGAGAGCGGGAATGTAATAGAGAGAGAGAGTGAATGAGATAGCGAGAGGGTGAATGAGATAGAGAGAGAGGGTGAATGAGATAGAGAGAGGGTGAATGAGATAGAGGGTGAATGAGATAGAGAGAGGGTGAATGAGATAGAGAGGGGGTGAATGAGATAGAGAGAGGGTGAATGTGATAGAGAGAGCGGGAATGTAATAGAGAGAGAGTGAATGAGATAGCGAGAGGGTGAATGAGATAGAGAGAGAGGGTGAATGAGATAGAGAGAGCGGGAATGTAATAGAGAGAGAGTGAATGAGATAGCGAGAGGGTGAATGAGATAGAGAGAGAGGGTGAATGAGATGGAGAGAGGGCTGACAGAAATAGGCAGAGAGGGGGCGATGTTGTATATTGTATATAACAGGTCACCTCTCATTTCCATGGTTACAACAATTTGATCATACTGTGTAATCATGGGAGAGCAGGTAAGTCTTGGTGATCTGGGGGCGGCATACAGGACAGTCAAGTAGACCCTAAAACTAATCAAACTGTGTGTCTAACTAATTTTCCACATAACATGCCAAAAGCTGTGCCAATAACATGTCAAGAACACGCCAATAACATGTCAAGAACATGCCAGGGAAAATGGCAAACAACTCCAGCAAAATATTAAAATACCTACAACTTGTTGTTTGTTTTGCGCTCACCTTTTTTCATCTTTCACACTTCGCTCATCTTGTTTCTTCTTTTCAAAAGAATATAATATTCTATAACCTGGATCCTCTGTGTGCACCTCAGCACACTCTTCTGCACCATGAACAGGAAATATACCAGGAACATGCCAGGAACACGCGAGGAACACACCAAGAACACACCAGAAATATACCAGGAACACGCAAGAAACACACCACCACTTTTTTAAGGCATTTAATTCTTTGGTTGTGGTGAAGAAGTTGACCCTTTATAAAAGACGTACAAAACGAGCAGAAAAAGGAGCGATCCAAAAAAGAACCTGCTTTCTTTGTACAAAATGCTCATTTGATTATGCACTGTCAAAATCACATTTTGTGACTCACTTACAAGTTTGGCATATTCCAGCATTATAAATCAGATTAAAATAAATAAGCATATACAGATTAAATGAGGAAGTGCAGAAAAAGTCATTTGATATAAAACATTGTGAAGACACCAGGGAGGTGACAAGCACAACGCTGTGCCGTGACGACCTCTAAATGTGCTCCATTACAGGGACAGAACTCCATGTCGAGTGAAACAAGGATCCACATCGAGCTGTCAGACAACCTGTGAATAACCGAACAGAACATGTGCTTAGCTGATGATCGTACAAGACTTCAGACACCAGCAGCTGTGTGTGTGTCAGATGCCTGAGAGGACGACAGACGAAGACAGAGAGATGAAGACAGAGAGACAAAGACAGAGAGACAAAGACAGAGAGACAGAGAGACGAAGACAGAGAGACAGAGACAGAGAGACATAGAGACGAAGACAGAGAGACAGAGAGACGAAGACAGAGAGATGAAGACAGAGAGACAAAGACAGAGAGACAGAGAGACGAAGACAGAGAGACAGAGAGACGAAGACAGAAACACGAAGACAGACACGCTCAGAGAGAGAGAGAGGAGACCGAGAGACACAGAGACGCCGAGAAAGAGACATAGACAGATAGAGAGAGACACTGAAAGAGACATAGAGAGGGAGAGAGAGTGACACTGAGAGAGACATAGAGAGAGAGAGAGAGGTGAGCCTCTTTATATCAGTCTAGCTTGTCTCACACAAAAGACATGTACTGCTTCCTGCTGTGTTGCTATAACTTCCTGGTTAAGCTTCTCTAAGACAGGAAGTCTTCATCAGGTTAGACAGGAAGTCCTCGGCTGAGACAGGAAGTCCTCATCAAGTCAGACAGGAAGTCCTCGGCTGAGACAGGAAGTCCTCATCAGGTTAGACAGGAAGTCCTCGGCTGAGACAGGAAGTCCTCATCAAGTCAGACAGGAAGTCCTCGGCTGAGACAGGAAGTCCTCATCAGGTCAGACAGGAAGTCCTCGGCTGAGACAGGAAGTCCTCATCAGGTCAGACAGGAAGTCCTCGGCTGAGACAGGAAGTCCTCATCAGGTCAGACAGGAAGTCCTCGGCTGAGACAGGAAGTCCTCATCAGGTCAGACAGGAAGTCCTCGGCTGAGACAGGAAGTCCTCATCAGGTCAGACAGGAAGTCCTCGGCTGAGACAGGAAGTCCTCATCAAGTCAGACAGGAAGTCCTCGGCTGAGACAGGAAGTCCTCATCAGGTCAGACAGGAAGTCCTCGGCTGAGACAGGAAGTCCTCATCAGGTTAGACAGGTCAATCTCAGCTAGTGAAACAGGAAGTCTCAAACTGGTGGAAAAAAAACAGGCAGAAAGTGTCAGAGGAAGTCCTTATATGGTTAGACAGGAGGTTTCCTGCTTTTCAGCCAGGAAGTCTGTTAACAATCACCAGTATTTTTGTTTATGGATATGATGGTTTGGTGATCTTCAGTATTGCTGTCGTTGTTGTGATTGAAGTCTGGGTGGGGGGGGTGTGTGTGGGGGGGGGGGGGGTCAGGAGAGGTTGTACATGCTGTATCCCAGGGGCGAGGAGTAGAGGCTGAGAGGGCTGAGAGGGGTGAAGGGGAGGAGAGGCCGGGGGTGATGATGAGGAGGGAAGGGGTAGGACTGTCCGTACAGCGACATGGCAGCCTGTAACCCCGCCCCCAGAGGGTGTGTCTGAGGGAACACTGGCTGGAACGCAGGCTTGGCGGCCATCTTCAGCTTCTCCATCTCAGCTTCTTGCAGACGCTTGGCTTTGGCCCGGCGGTTCTGGAACCAGATCTTCACCTGGGTCTCCGTCAGCATCAGGGAGGAGGAGAACTCGGCCCGCTCAGCGATGGACAGGTACTGCTTCTGCCGGAACTTTCTCTCCAGGGCCAGGAGCTGGGAGGTGGAGAAGGGCGTGCGAGGCTTGCGGTTGGTCTTGTGTTTCCTCAGAGAACAAGAGGGACTCGCCTGGCCTGGAGGGTGGGGGGGGGAAGGGGGGGGAGAACAGGGGAGGAAAGGAGAACCAAATAAGTCAGAGAAACAGGGGAAGGAAGATAGGGGGAAAGCGAGAAAGAAGGAAAGATAGAGGGAGACAAATTGTAGGGGAGAATCTCTAACAAATTATGACGTAGGTTACCTCGCATACACATTTACTTCATCTTGACAACGTGATAGTCCCCGAACATTCCAGGTACCATAATGACTCTTACTGAGGGCCATTCTTAAGTACAATGTGTAATACTCTCTAATATTCTTTATGTGCAATAACTTGTCTTTATGTCTCTCACTTCTCATTCGAGACAGAAACCATATCATTTAACCTTGTACTTTAAATCATAGTGTATCTTACTGTATCTCTTATTATATATTGTTACCCTGCCACTCTGTGTGTTGTTAGTGCACCCTGCTGCTGTGGTGGATTGCTATTTCCCCCCCGGGGAACTAATAAAGGAATTTATTTATTATCTGATCTTGTTTCTCTTTTTGCCCAGTTCTAACCCCATTTTGACTCGCTGTGATCATTGTTGCTTGCTTTTCTACAGATACACTAATGCCATTCGAGATGCATGCCATGTGATTGTAACTTGCTATGACGCTTCCCTTTGGCACTGGTTTGGTTTCACACGATGTGTGTTTCATAATCTGTCAACCCACTATGTTTGGGGTCTATCATGTTGTTATGATCAGTGACTGATGCTCTTTAGTAAAGCTCTCTCTTGGAAGTGGCTTTGGATAAAAGCGTCTGCTAAATGAATACATGTAAATGTAGGTAGTCAGATTATGAAGCATACATTCTGAAGAAAAAAATACTAATAATAAGTGCCAAAGGGAAGACTCACAAGAGACGCAACATGAACCTTAAAAAGTGCAAGAGTGTGACAGTTGACCAACAAGTCTCTCAATAAGAGTCATTATGGTCCTAGAGGTAACTAACAGGTCCAGTAAACCCTAACACACATACGAGTATGAATACAACGTCATACTTCATCTGTAGTACATTAGAGTCTGAGTTTTAGTCTAAGTTTTAAAATCAGCAACAATAAGTAAGCTGCTTCACTGTAGATATCAAAGTGTGTTATGCTCAGATTATCACCATATGGTCCTACTATGTAAGAATCAAAAACAACAACAAATAAATCATGCTTTAGTCATTATTTTGTGTATAATTATTTTCAAAAGCTGGCTATTTGAGCAGGCCAATGAATGAATACACCTAAACTGAATAAACCAGATTATATTATGTTTCTTTATCTGCTTACTGTAGGTCCTATCGTGTTAAAGTTTTATGCAAAATAACAAAACTTTGACAAAGTTAGACTGCTCATATATATTACATAATATGTATGTGAAAAATAATATTGGTTGCCAAAGACCCCTTAGCAACAAACTACTGTAATGTTCTCTGATTTAAAATCCTAATTAAAATACGATAGCAGAGTTTTGACGTTGCGGAGATAATCGATTATTCCTAAATGCATCATGTCAAGGTCTAAACTTCTGCTTGGTCGATACAAGCGAAGCAAGAGTTTCCAGAGGAGTTCTTACGGATGAGCGGAGCAGCGGGTGTGTTCAGCTGCCAGCCCGGGCTGTCCTCAGCCTCAGAGGTCTCCGATCTCACCGGGGACGGTGGGATGAAGAGCCGCTGCCTCTCCAGCGGACTGCGCGTGTCTCTGGATGACTCCCGTGACTCCCGGGTCTTGGAGAACCGAACCACCGAGACGTGATCCGGTCTGATCTCCCGGTGAGTGTTCCTGCCCGACATTAAGGCTTCCACGCTGAACGGGTGGCGGCTGGTCAGGGGGGTTTGGCCCGGGTCGGTGGTCCTCCGCCCCGCAGACTCCGGGTCCTGGCTGTCTTCATCAGATGAACTGAAGTCCCTTAAACTCGCCCTGGAACACATCCCAGCTCACACTGCCCCCGCAGCTCCCCCAGCGGAGTGAGGGACACTGGGACAGCGGTGTGGTGGAGTCAGAGGGGAGGCGTCGTCTTCAGCCCCCCAAAAAAATAATTATTGGAATTTAAAAATAATATTTTTTACTATTGTTTTACACATGGAAAGTTATTTCTAACATGCTACAAGCAAAGATACAGAGAAAAATCACACTCTTTATGATTGAACCAATCTATGAACTGTCTGAAATAATGGATATCCACAGCCCCTCCTTTCATTCAATCTGAGAAACGCCCCTGGGAGCAGGGGCGGATCTAGAACATTTTACATGGGGGGGCAAAGGGGTGGCAAGAGGTCTTGGCAGGGGGTCATGGGACAACAGTACGTGGGCAGCTGGGGGGGCAAGGCTCTCAAGTGGGGGGGGGCGGCTGCCCCCGTAGATCCGCCCCTGCCTGGGAGGCACCGTCAGGGAGGCACCGTCAGGGAGGCACCGTCAGGGAGGCACCGTCAGAGACGCACCATAGAGAGGCACCATAGAGAGGCACCATAGAGAGGCACCATAGAGAGGCACCATAGAGAGGCACCATAGAGAGGCACCATAGAGAGGCACCATAGAGAGGCACCATAGAGAGGCACCATAGAGAGGCACCATAGGGAGGCACCATAGAGAGGCACCATAGGGAGGCACCATAGAGAGGCACCATAGAGAGGCACCATAGAGAGGCACCATAGAGAGGCACCATAGGGAGGCACCATAGAGAGGCACCATAGAGAGGCACCATAGGGAGGCACCATAGAGAGGCACCATAGGGAGGCACCATAGAGAGGCACCATAGAGAGGCACCATAGAGAGGCACCATAGAGAGGCACCATAGGGAGGCACCATAGGGAGGCACCATAGGGAGGCACCATAGAGAGGCACCATAGAGAGGCACCATAGAGAGGCACCATAGAGAGGCACCATAGAGAGGCACCATAGAGAGGCACCATAGAGAGGCACCATAGAGAGGCACCATAGAGAGGCACCATAGAGAGGCACCATAGAGAGGCACCATAGGGAGGCACCATAGAGAGGCACCATAGAGAGGCACCATAGAGAGGCACCATAGGGAGGCACCAGCAGCCCCGGGTCATCAGAAGAGGCTGGCGGCGTTCGGCCAATCGCAGCGCTGCCAGCACAGAGGAGGCTGCCGGGTGGGGGGGTGCCATCCGTCTGTCACCAGTCAAACCTCCACGCAGTAAATATTCACACGGCAACATTAGCTGGAAGGAGTCCAAACCTCGGGAGTGCCTCCTAAACAGGAGCCCCAGGGGCCCCAGGGGCCCCAGAGGGTGATTTACGGTCAATTATGAGCTGGGTAAACAGGCATTACGGATCTGTCTCCGGATATGACTGCTGTGACCAGGTCTCTCCTCTCCTATCAGTACACACACTGGGATGCTTGAGATAATCTGTCATCTTAACAAGCTTGTTTGGGCGTTACTATCAGGTCCTACTTTGATGTAACAGCCCTTTCTAATGCATATGTTTATGGTTGTGAACTTTATGAACTTGACAGATTAAAAACCAGTTTCTGGGTGCCCTTTCTCCTCTAAATCGAGCAGTTAACAGCACATCAGTTGAATAGAACGCAAATTAGATTTGTCAATCACAAGTACCTGTTAGACCAGTGTGTGAGTGTTGCGTGTACATGTACTTGTGTGTGTATTTGAGCATGCATGTGCGTGTGTTTGTGTGTGCGCCTGTGGCAGCAGTTGTTAAGCGGTGTGTGTGTGAGTGTCTGCGCGTGTGTGTGTGTGTGTTCAGCAGTCATTAAGCGGTGTGTGTGTTTGTTTGTGTGAGTGTGTGCAGCAGTCATTAAGTGGTATATGTGTGTGGTTGTGTGTGTGTGTGTGCAGCAGTCGTTAAGCGGTGTGTGTGTGTTTGCGTGTGTGAGTGTGTGTGTGAGAGTGTGTGTGTGTGCAGCAGAGACAATCTGAGCTCTGTGATGGCACCAACCAAAACCACATCAAAGAGCCTCAGAGAGGGACACACACACACACAGGTACACACACGTTCACACACACACACAGGTACACACACGTTCACACACACACACACAGGTACACACACGTTCACACACACATAAACACACACGTACAACTTACACACACACACACATGTAGATGTATCCCCAGGACACCCTGTCACTCACAGCTACCCCGTCATCGACCTTCATGGGAACTGTGTGTGTACAAGAATGTGTGTGTGTAGGAGTGTGTGGACAAGTGCATACGTGTGTGTGTGTGTGGTGTGAGCAGGAGTGTGTGGACAAGTGCATACGTGTGTGTGTGGTGTGCGTAGAAGTGTGTCTGTGTGCTTCTGTGGTGTGTGTGATGTGTAGGTGTGTCTGTGTGTGTCCTTCTGTGGTGTGTGTGTAAGTGGTGTGTGGGCGTGTGTGTGTGTAAGTGTGTTTGAGTGTGTCGTTGTGCTGTGTGTGTTGACATTATTCCTCTGAGTAACAGAGATGTTGGCAAGTCACCCACTGTAGATCACATCCTTATGTTATTAAAGAACAGAGGTGATTAACTGGAGGAGGGGAGGGGAGGAGTGGAGGAGAGGAGGAGGGGGAGGAGGGGGAGGAGGGGGAGGAGTGGAGGAGAGGAGGAGAGGAGGAGAGGGAGGAGTGGAGGAGAGGAGGAGAGGAGGAGAGGGGGAGGAGAGGGAGGAGAGGAGGAGGGGGAGGAGGGGGAGAAGAGGAGGAGGGGGAGGAGGGGGAGAAGGGGGAGGAGAGGAGGGGGAGGAGAGGAGGAGAGGAGGAGGGGAGGAGAGGGAGGAGGGGGAGGAGGGGGAGAAGGGGGAGAAGGGGGAGGAGAGGAGGGGGAGGAGAGGAGGAGAGGAGGAGAGGAGGAGAGGAGGAGGGGAGGAGAGGGAGGAGGGGGAGGAGGGGGAGAAGGGGGAGGAGAGAAGAAGAGGAGGAGGGGGAGGAGAGGAGGGGAGGAGAGGAGGGGGGAGGAGAGGAGGAGGGGGAGGAGGGGGAGGGGAGGACGAGGGGAGGAGGGGAGGAGGGGAGGAGGGGAGGAGGGGAGGAGGGGGAGGAGAGGAGGAGGGGGAGAAGGAGGAGGAGAGGGAGGAGAGGAGGAGGGGGAGGACGGCGAGGAGAGGAGGAGAGGAGGAGGGGAGGAGAGGGAGGAGGGGGAGGAGGGGGAGAAGGGGGAGAAGGGGGAGGAGAGGAGGGGGAGGAGAGGAGGAGAGGAGGAGAGGAGGAGAGGAGGAGGGGAGGAGAGGGAGGAGGGGGAGGAGGGGGAGAAGGGGGAGGAGAGAAGAAGAGGAGGAGGGGGAGGAGAGGAGGGGAGGAGAGGAGGGGGGAGGAGAGGAGGAGGGGGAGGAGGGGGAGGGGAGGACGAGGGGAGGAGGGGAGGAGGGGAGGAGGGGAGGAGGGGAGGAGGGGGAGGAGAGGAGGAGGGGGAGAAGGAGGAGGAGAGGGAGGAGAGGAGGAGGGGGAGGACGGCGAGGAGAGGAGGAGGGGAGGAGGGGAGGAGAGGGGGAGGAGAGGAGGAGGGGAGGAGAGGAGGAGGGGAGGAGGAGGGGAGGAGGAGGAGAGGAGAGGAGAAGAGGAGGAGAGGGAGGAGAGGAGGAGAGGAGGAGAGGGAGGAGGGGGAGGTTGGGAGGAGGGGAGGAGAGGAGGAGGGGGAGGAGGGAAGGAGAGGAGGAGAGGAGGAGAGGAGGAGAGGAGGAGAGGGAGGAGGGGGAGGTTGGGAGGAGGGGAGGAGAGGAGGAGAGGGAGGAGGGGAGGAGAGGAGGAGAGGAGGAGGGGGAGGAGAGGGAGGAGAGGAGGAGAGGGAGGAGGGGGAGGTTGGGAGGAGAGGGAACAAGGTCTGGATGTTCAAGTAATCTGCAAATCTCAAGAGCCTTGTTAATCTCAAGAGCCTTGTTATTTGGGGGGATTGTGTTAAGAGCTTCATTGTTTTTCCAAGTGTTTATATGTGCATTTAATGATGTGTGCCGGAGCTGTACGATAATGTGGCCAGTCTGGGGAAATAACAATAAATACAGACTAACTAATCAGGATTCATCATTGTCTCATTATCATCACCCACACTCACACACTCACACACACACACACACACACACACATACACACACACACACACACACACACACACACACACATACACACACACACACACACGCACACACACACACACACACACACACACACACACATACATAAATGTTCACATACAAACGTACATTTAAACTTACAATCACAAATGCACACACAGTTCTGGGTAACATTTCATTTTACAGTCTCTTAATTACTTGGTATTTACATGGTAAATAAAGTTAATAAAGTTAATAAACAAGGTAATTACCTTTTGATACCAAGGTGGTAAATACAGAGATAATTCAAAATATTTACTCATTAAGTACATCCTAACATGTTGGTTATTTCTAGGTTCATTTTTACTGGTAATAATTGAATAAAGACAAAAAACTAAACTTAGTAATTACCTTGAAACATACAAATATAACCATTTTTATACATATTATACTGGATAAATTGCCCAAACATTCAGCTGGAATTTGTCTGTCTTTGAATACTTAGTAGCTTTACATTACAATACTTACTTATTTTACTTAATAACACATTAGAATGTACCACATATATCTCCTGTAGTTACCAATTTACAACCAGCAGTATTAAAATGGTTATATTTTGTATGTTTCTAGGTAATTACTAAGTTCTATTTTTGGGGGGGATTTTTGGAACACCTCAACTCATCTCCATGGTAACTATCGAACAATTAGAGTGAATCCCAATTCTGTCTTAAGTCGTCAGGCCTTCCAAAGAACAAGCTTCCATTCTGCGGATTTCTTTTCCAAAACCAAGGAAACTTATCGTTAAAATAAAGTGTGTGTTTGTGTGTCCTGTGCGTCCGTTTGTCTGTGGTGTGTACATGGATGTTACATTTACATGTATTCATTACATGTACATGGACAGGGATTTCATGGATCGTCAGTAATATTCTACTGTATTGAAATGAGTATGTTAGATGTATTGTGTTCTAGTTTTTCTTTTTAAAGAAAAAATTGTATTTATTGTCATTTTTGTATTCTGTAATGCTTTGGGTTGTAGCAAAGCACATTATAAATCAAATGTATTATTATTTACATGTTTTGTGTGCGTGTACAGTATGTGTGAAAAGAGTTTTATCA
>CM059343.1:7475393-7505393 GCA_030340685.1 Protosalanx chinensis
GTTCCTGTGTCAGTAGCTGTGTTCCTGTGTCAGTAGCTGTGTTCCTGTGTCAGTAGCTGTGTTCCCTGTGTCAGTAGCTGTGTTCCCTGTGTCAGTAGCTGTGTTCCTGTGTCAGTAAGAGTGCTTCTCTATCAAGAGAGCAAAGAAAGGAGGCAGACAGAAATGGTGTCAGAAGAAAGACAGGCCAAACCCTGACACTATCAGTGACTCTTATCCTCTCTAGTACCTTTCTCTTATAATTGAACAATAGCTGGATTGATGGGTTGAGGATGATGTGGTGTCACAACATTAGAGACAGTTTATACTCTTCTCCACTGGAGAAGAAATAGTTATGTCTCAAAATTGTTTATTTTCTTTAACATTACATTTAGTCATTTAGCAGACGCTCTTATCCAGAGAGACTTACAGCAAGTACAGGGTACCCTTGTGTGCTTTGCGAGACTGTGTGCCGTTGCTACGAAGGAGTTTCCCCCGGGATAAATAAAGTAATCTGAATCTGGATTCCCCCTGGGGCAAGTAGGGTGAAGTGCCTTGCCCAAGGACACAACAACATGTGATCACAGCCAGGAATCAAACTCGCAACCTAACACCCTAACCGCTGAGCTACCTGACTTTCTGCCACTAAATATCAGAAAGATTTCATTGCTTCAAGTTAGCAAAACAAATGAGTCAGCAATGTATTCCAGCATGACTTTACATGGCCACTTCACACCTAGGACGATAACGAGCACTTTATAACCAAACTGTATTTAGGTCGACAGTAACCTCGACGATTAGCTCCTCGCAATGTTGTCTTCCATTTCAAATCCATGGAAGCCTTAAATTCGGCAAACTGAAATGACCTCTCACAGCTGTGAGACTAAAATTATTATCTTCTGTTATAAAATGGAAATACATATTTTTCAAAAGGGGTTATTACACCGGTCGACAGTCACAAAAGCACTGCAACTGAAAATCAGACAGACAAAACACATCGTGCAAATACATAAACATGCTGCAAATATAGAGATGATAAAAAAAACAACTAAAGCATACAAACCTTGAAAACAAATCCAAGGAGGAAGAAAACGCTGTTTAAACCATTTATGAGGGGCTGAACACCAGAGGTGTCGTTTATAAAACAGTGAGTAGGATTCTTACTAAATGTGTACGTCGTACGCCCAAAGGCCTGAAGTGGCGTACGCACCCAAAAATGCACATTTCTAACACCATGCGTACGTACACTTCTAAGCAAAGTTCCCTTTAGAAATCTCAGATTACCCACAAGTGTGCGTACGTGGATGATGTTGGTCCTTCAACACAGCTATTTTTAACCATAAATGGTCAATGCAAAGGACCTCATGAATGCTGATCTAGCATCATTCTCATGAACCTGGCAGGTGATTCTTCTTCACGGTGAATCAAGGCGAACCAACGGAAGTGCAACAGCGCGCACAGTGGCAGAACTGGAGAAGAAGTGGTATCAAGGACGTAGTGGAGCGATTAGGGAGCTTAACGACTGTATTTCCAGTTTTTTTGCTATATGACGATACATGCACAGTATTAAAGAAATATATTTAGTTATACTCTGTGTTCTTGTGACGAAGTGAGGTGTTCACTCCACTTAACTCCCTTTAGTTGCTTACCTGTGTCATGGCTGGAGGTAAAAGGGGAGGGCCGCCCATCCACTTCCTTGTTTGACACCCTGCCCTGGTGATGTCACTAATGATGGGGTGTACTATGTGGTGCAGGGGGGGTGATGAGATGAGGTTTGTAATTCCCATGTGATTGGGATTGTAGTTTGCATTTAAGAACATTTGTTGCTGTCTGTCCCAGTCTGTCAAGGGTTTGTGGTGTTGCATATGTTGTATTGTATGATGTTTCATGTTTTGTATTGTTCCAGCTAAGTGGAATGGGCCGGCCCAATTAGCCTTTATAGAAGGCAGGTGTGTGCCTCTGGGGGGGGGGTACGGTATGGGATGGGATGGCTTGGAGCTCTGCAGGAGGAGGATTATGGGGGTAGCACTGTAAATAAAATCCACTTTTTGGACATGATTTTGACCTCTGCCTCTTGCTAAGCCAGTTTTCAGCCACTCATCGCCACACTACCTCACAGCTCTACAGTGATCTAAAGATATATGTGATGTGATCCTGTATTCCATGCAGTTGGCCATGGGTGAGGTTTAAGGGAGGGTAAGAGTTTGCGTGCAGGATGGCACACTTTCCCGTCAAGTCTTTTTTATTTATAAATCACAACCTTTGCGTGGAAACTGGCGTACACACCATTTCAGCCCTGTGTGGTGCGGGGGGGGGTATAAATAAGACGCCAAGGCAGGTAAACACTGACATTTAGTGAAGAGATCACTGGAAACAATGACCAACCACAGAAATATGAATTCATTCATTCATTTGTCATCATTTATTTAGTGGGTTTATTGCAGTGGACAGATTGATATGTACTGAATATTGATTAATAATAAAATGAGGAACATAATATAAACATCTATTGTATATATAAACACCTTGCATCAGCTAGTATAAAACTAATCTGGTGTTCATGGTTCTCCTCAGTGTTCAGTAGCAGGCTGTGGGGTCTGTGAGGTCTGATCTGGGGTCAGACTTCAAAGATGTTGCTGTAGATGTCCCCATCATCCATCTGGTATATGTTCTCCAGAGCCATCTCTCTGGAGTACAGACCCTGGCTGAATACGGAGCTCCTGGGATGAGCAGAGCTGCCAGATGACCAAGGCCTGGAGGGGAGGGGGGGGAGGTGGGGGAGGGAGGGGGGGGAGGTGGGGGAGGGAGGTGGGGGAGGGAGGGGGGGGGGAGGTGGGGAATGGAGGGGGGGGGCAGGGGACGGGTGGGTAAAGTGAGGTGGGGAGAGGTGGGGTAGGGATGAAAGGAGAGGGAGATGAGAAGGGGAGAGGTGGGGTAGGGATGAAAGGAGAGGGAGATGAGAAGGGGAGAGGTGGGGTAGGGATGAAAGGAGAGGGAGATGAGAAGGGGAGAGGTGGGGTAGGGATGAAAGGAGAGGGAGATGAGAAGGGGAGAGGTGGGGTAGGGATGAAAGGAGAGGGAGATGAGAAGGGGAGAGGTGGGGTAGGGATGAAAGGAGAGGGAGATGAGAAGGGGAGAGGTGGGGTAGGGATGAAAGGAGAGGGAGATGAGAAGGGGAGAGGTGGGGTAGGGATGAAAGGAGAGGGAGATGAGAAGGGGAGAGGTGTTAGAAATACTGTGAAGCACAACAGCGTCTTCTGAGCCTACAGCCGAGGGACGATGGAGACGTTAAGGAGTCGTCTCTCAACAGCAGCAGATGACCTGAAGTTTCACATCAGAGCTGGCAGGGTTAGAAGTTAGCGAGGAGGAGAGCAGAAGCAGCTGCTGACAGTTCATACAGCTTGTCAGCGTCTGACTCAAACTGTCTGTTCACCCACAAATACATGAGGTCCTGTTTCAAATGGACTCACTAAGTCAATGTGTTATTTTTTATCTGTTTCAGCAGTAATAAAAACATACATCAAGTCTGTCTGACAGGTCTGCTAAAAGACTTTCCCCCCTAAGTGAAACTCTGAGGGTGCGTTTGACTCACAATGCCAGGGTCATCCTCAGGTGTCTCCTCCGCTGGCCTGGAGGGGCAGAAGAAGAGATCTAGCTTCAAAGTTTGGTACATTCATTTACATTTACATTTATTCATTTAGCAGACGCTTTTATCCAAAGCGACTTACAGTAAGTACAGGGCCAATTTTTCCCTGTGGCAAGTAGGGTGAAGTGCCTTGCCCAAGGACACAACGTCATATAGGCACAGCCGAGGCTCGATCTCACAACCTTCCGATCATGAGGCCAACGCCTTAACCATTGAGCCATCTGACCCCCAATTCATTGATGACACGTCATCTGATTTCAATGGTTCTAGTCAATGATACACTAACTTTAATTTAAATATTAATCTAAATATAATTTAATTAACTTTAATTAATATTATCTAAATATATATTGATATATATATATATATGTGAACAGAATTTGTATTAACTGTAAACTATACAAAAATATGTGTAAATCATGGTATAAATTGCAAGTAAGACCAAAAGGGTTTATATAATGAATATTTGGAACCATTTTGTCAGATCAGTCACATGTTTAAAAACATGCTTCAGACATGTTTCAGTGTATTTAATGTATATGTAATTCATCATGATCATCATAAGCTTTATTTTGAACACTTATTAGGTCCATACTAGGTCCATTGTTGATATGATTCAATATGTTGATGTTATTGTGGATGAGTGTATATGTGCTGTGTTGGAGGCAGTGTTGGAGGCAGTGTTGGAGGCAGTGTTGGAGGCAGTGTTGGTGGCAGTGTTGGTGGCAGTGTTGGAGGCAGTGTTGGAGGCAGTGTTGGAGGCAGTGTTGGAGGCAGTGTTGGAGGCAGTGTTGGAGGCAGTGTTGGAGGCAGTGTTGGAGGCAGTGTTGGTGGCAGTGTTGGTGGCAGTGTTGGAGGCAGTGTTGGAGGCAGTGTTGGAGGCAGTGTTGGAGGCAGTGTTGGAGGCAGTGTTGGAGGCAGTGTTGGCGGCAGTGTTGGAGGCAGTGTTGGAGGCAGTGTTGGAGGCAGTGTTGGAGGCAGTGTTTGAGGCAGTGTTGGAGGCAGTGTTGGAGGCAGTGTTGGAGGCAGTGTTAAAGGCAGTGTTTGAGGCAGTGTTGGAGGCAGTGTTGGAGGCAGTGTTAGAGGCAGTGTTAGAGGCAGTGTTGGAGGCAGTGTTGGAGGCAGTGTTGGAGGCAGTGTTGGAGGCAGTGTTAGAGGCAGTGTTAGAGGCAGTGTTGGAGGCAGTGTTAGAGGCAGTGTTTGAGGCAGTGTTGGAGGCAGTGTTGGAGGCAGTGTTGGAGGCAGTGTTGGAGGCAGTGTTTGAGGCAGTGTTGGAGGCAGTGTTGGAGGCAGTGTTGGAGGCAGTGTTAGAGGCAGTGTTAGAGGCAGTGTTGGAGGCAGTGTTGGAGGCAGTGTTGGAGGCAGTGTTGGAGGCAGTGTTAGAGGCAGTGTTGGAGGCAGTGTTAGAGGCAGTGTTTGAGGCAGTGTTGGAGGCAGTGTTGGAGGCAGTGTTGGAGGCAGTGTTGGAGGCAGTGTTGGAGGCAGTGTACTTACCATAGCAGAGCAGACTGAGAGCCCCAGTGACCAGGAGAATCAGGGTAACACACACCAGGATGGCTGTAAGAACCACGGAGTCACTCTGCTACCAGCAAACAAAAAGACAGTTCAAGTCTCATTTAAGATGAATTTAGATTCAAGATGAATTCACGATTAATCAGAAATAAATCCCAGAGGGGAAACTCTTTCATGCAATATTGTATTAATTAGCCTCGTATTTATTCATGTGTTTGTTTGATTATTCTTTCCCTTATTTCGCAATCAGTTTGGAGCAAATCAAATGTGGACACTTTGGTTTCCACTGTAACATCAGTAGAGTCTAGCTGAGTCAGGTGATTCTACTGACAGACTCTGACTGGCCGATGAAACGAGAAGTCGACACATCTTGTGATTCCGTAGAGTTGGCTGTCATGTGACCTACACAAGCAGGAAGTGAAAGTATTAGTCAAAGAGCTAGACTTAGAGTCACCATGTTGTTTGCTAAATGTTTATGACGTAATGTACCATATTTCTTTTCAAAGACTTTTGTAAAAAGTGTTATTTTGGGAGAATGTAGTTTACCTTGTGAGTGATTGGTTGGTGTCACGGTGTTTCGGTCAGGTATCCTGGTTGGGGTTGGCCAAAATTCTGTAAACGCACCTTTTTGAGTGAATTTGTGTTTGTTTGCGCACAACCATCTACAATTAAACCGCTAACAGATTTCAAACAAAAAAGGGCAAAAGCATTATACTAGGCTGTTCCCAGAATGAACTGCCTCTAAACCACCAGAAACAGTTCCTTACTTTTCTCCACGGTCAACCTGACTCGTGTCTTTTGGTCGTTGAACCAGCCTGGTATGTGCACTCTGCATCCGTACAGCCCAGAGTCGCTCACTGTAGGACTGAGGAGGGTCAGGGTGACGTCCCCCTGCTTCAGGTCTCCACGCAGCACAAACCTGCTAGAGCTGCTTGTTACTTCTGATCCATCGCTGGAGAGGATCTGCTGGTCACACCCAGAGGATGGAAGGGCTCCTCTCCCCCAGCACATGGGCAGAAGGCCGTAATAAGAGGCATCGTATCTGCACGGCAGTGTCACATTCTGGCCCTCAACACCAACTACATGTAGAGAACTGCATTCACTGACTGGGACGCAGACATAAACAAGATTGAATCATTCAAGGGTAACTTCATGCTAAAGTATATCTCAGCATTTATCTATACAGATAGAGAAACAGGAGAAATCATCCTGTAGTGAAAGGCAGAGGAAGATTACAGTGTTTCAATAAAGGTAAGAACTGTAAAGAAGATTGCATCTCGATAAGGAGAGAAGTTAAATATGAGCCGTTAACATTTACCTGTTTGAAGGAAGATGAGGAGCCAAGCTGCACTGTACATTATCTTCATGGTGACATGAGTTCATCCTCACACACGCGCTCCTTTTAGAAACACATGCATGGAGAGAGACGTTAACATGTAACTGTGTCTGGGTGTCACAGATCTCTAACAAGACCCAAACCACAGAATCTCATGACTCATCGCCCCTGCTTCTGACGAGGTTCCTGAAACCTTCACTCGGAGCACCACGGACGTGCTGTCTCTCTTCTAGTGATTGGACGGCTCTCGTAGTTGAACGATAGGAGCCAAGTTGAACATCAGAAGAGACAGATGTTTTTATACAGCCTGAGTATTGGACTATAAATATAAATATACTATAAATATGATATATTTATGGTCCATATACTGTACAGTCATGGCTAAAATTGTTGGCACCCCTGCCATTTTTCCAGAAATAAAGTATTTCTCCCAGAAAAGTATTTCAATTGCACTTTTGCTATGGCCATGTTTAATTTCTTTGTGTGTCCTGAAACAACACCCAAAACATTTTGACAACAAATTTCGCACAAAACTCCAAAAGTGGGCTGGACAAAGTTGTTGGCAACTTTAGCTTAATATTAGTTTGCGCACAAAGAAATCAATCGCTTCCTATAACCATTAATAAGCTTCTTACAACTCTCAACCATAAATTTGGACCTGTCTTCCTTTGCAAACCGCTCCAGGTCTCTGATTTTGGAAGGGCACCTTTTCCCAACAGCATTCTGTTCAATGGGGTTTAGATCTGGATCATTGTTGGCTTCAGAACGCTCCAGCGCTTTGTGGACTTCCATTTGCGGGTGCTTTCTGAAGTATATTTGGGTTCATTGTCCTGCTGGAAGACCCATGATCTCAGACACAAACTCAGTTTTCTGACACTGGGCCCTACATTGTGACCCAAAGTCCTTTGGTAAGTTGCTCACTACTTGATCACTTCTGTCAAGTGCAATCCGTCCCATTCAGAGGATACAGAATGCAGCCGCTCGCCTGGTTTTCATTCTACCCAGACGCTGTCATGTCACCCCGCTCCTCATCGCCCTCCACTGGCTTCCCATCATGGCCCGTATCAGATTCAAGACCCTGGTACTGGGTACTCTCTCAAGAGCACCAGAGCCCAACACAAACTCTTCCTCTGCCTGGCTCCCCAATGAAGGAATCAACTCTCCACCTCCATCAGAAACACAGACTGTCTCCTCACCTTCAAGAAAAGGCTCAAGACTCACTTTTCCGAGAGTTTAGACAGAGAAAGTTTAGAAATATCAGCTGTTGTTGTTGTTCTGAATCAGAAATCCTTCATTGATCCCAGGGGGGAACTTTATTGTTCGCTTCCTACAAGTAGACTACTGTCCGTCTAAGGTGCCTGCCTTGAATTTGTAAACTGTTTGGCTGAATGCTCTTATAGTTCTTCCCTTGACACTTACTGGTTCTCATGATGAATGTTTCATAATCTATAATCCCGCTATGTTTGGGGTCTATCAAGTTGCTATGCTCAGTGACTGATGCTCTTTTGTAAAGCTCTCTCTTGTAAGTCGCTTTGGACCAAAAAGGTTATTTGTCCCAGACATTAAGGTAGGGCCTGTCCACCTTGATTAGAACATGGACTCTGTGTGTCTGTTGAGAAGAACCTGCTGCTGTAAACTAGTTGGCCTACAGATCATGGGGTAAAAGAAGTTGTTTTCTGCTGCCCCCTGCTGTTCAGAAATAATAACACTTCCAATCATCGCTCATAACCTGCTCCTCAATATAAGAGAGTTCAGACACTCTCTGATGTCGCTGACATGTGACCACATGGTTAAAGTAGCAATGTTTAGTTCCAAACCCCCCCCTGCAACCAGTTTGAATGGGCTTCAGCTGGAAACAGCACCAACATCTCCATTTACTGATATTTTCAATACATGAACACATAATATTAATGGTTTACTGGTGTACTGTGTTGTATCATGTACATGTACGGTACTTTTATGTGTTTATGTATTACATTAATTAACAATAAGGCAGTAATATTGTGAAGCAGATAAAGAAATGGCTATCGTTAACCTTTAACCCTTGGGTGTTGAAGTACTGAGACTCGTAGAACACGTTTTTGGATGAATCCGCCCACTGGTGATGGCGGAAACAATGTTTTCTGAAGCGACAAGCAATTTGAAACAATTCTGTCTAAAAGGTCTCACTTCAAAATGTTCACCTCCGTAGAGACATCTGCTGGTCAGTTCATGGTATGGCGTGAAATTAGTGCCAAGAGAGGAATTAATATAAAAGATTTGTGTATCTGAGCGAATCACGTTGTCAGAAACAGACACCAGCCAATGGGGCTTTGTTTTGAGGTCTAAACCCTCCTTTGTTCTTTCATGATTGGTGGTTGATACAAAGGAAATGACCATATTTGGATCAGCTAATACTGTACAGGAGAAAGAGATACCAATGGTTCCATGGTGCAGGTGGAAGTACTGTACATTTACTCAAATAAAGTTGTGTTGCACAACCCGCTGTTTAACATTTCTTCCAAAGAGGGAGAGGAGCAGCCAATACTCTTAATAATCTTAATGATGAGCATTTTGAATAGTTCTTTAAGGAGCCTTGCTGTTAGCAGATAAACACAAGCAGGAGTTGGAGTGGAAACAGATTTTCCCATGTAACCAAATTACCGTTGATTTTTTTATTAGTATGTCACATATATGTTCTATGTTTGCTCATTCCTGCCAAAGTGAATTCTATGCTTGTTAGTCTTGCATAGCGAATAAACCCCATTCTGATTCTGATTCTGAGATAACATTTCATGAAAGGTTTGTTTGGGAGTTGGACATGGGGACCTCTTGCACCCAAATCAAGAAGAATACCCCTAAACCAACAAGCTGGTTGTTATCAAACTCTGTGGAAGCCTGATAATGACCCTTCATTTGAATCAGGTGTGCTGGAGCAGGAAAACATACAGGTCCTTCTAAAAGAATTAGCATATTGTGATAAAGTTAATTATTTTCTGTAATGTGCTGATAAACATTAGACTTTCATATATTTTAGATTTATTACACACAACTGAAGTAATTCAAGTCTTTTATTGTTTTAATTTTGATGATTTTGGCCAAAAAGTTAAGAAAAACCAAAAATCCCCATCTCAAAATATAAGCATATCATGAAAAGGTACTCTAAACAAGCTATTAACCTAATCATCTGAATCAACCAATTAACTCGAAACACCTGCAAAAGATTCCTGAGGTTTTTAAAGACTCCCAGGCTGGTTCATTACTCCAAACCGCAATCATGGGTAAGACTGCCGACCTGACTGCTGTCCAGAAGGCCGTCATTCACACCCTCAAGCAAGAGGGTAAGGCACAGAAATACATTTCCAAGCTAATAGGCTCTTCCCAGAGTGCTGTATCAAGGCACCTCAGTGGGAAGTCTGTGGGAAGGAAAAAGTGTGGCCGAAAATGCTGCACAACCAGAAGAGGTAACCGGACCCTGAGGAAGATTGTGGAGAAGGGATGACTCCAGACCTTGGGGGACCTGCAGAAGCAGTGGACTGAGTCTGGAGTAGAAACATCCAGAGCCACTGTGCACAGGCGTGCAGGAAATGGGCTACAGGTGACGCATTCCCCAGGTCACGCCACTTTTAAACCAGAAACAGCGGCAGAAGCGCCTGACCTGGGCTACAGAGAAGCAGCACTGGACTGTTGCTCAGTGGTCCAAAGTATAATTTTTTGGGATGAAAGCTAATTTTGCATGTCATTCGGAATTCAAGGTGCCTGGAGGAAGACTGGGGAGAAGGACATTCCAAAATGCCTGAAGTCCAGTGTCAAGTACCCACAGTCAGTGATGGTCTGGGTTGCCATGTCAGATGCTGGTGGTGGTCCACTGTGTTTTATCAAGGGCAGGGTCAATGCAGCTACCTATCAGGAGATTTTGGAGCACGTCATGCTTCTGCTGAAAAGCTTTATGGAGATGAAGATTTCAATTTTTCAGCATGACCTGGCACCTGCTCACAGTGCCAACACCACTGGTAAATGGTTTACTGACCAATTCCCCTGACCTGAACCCCATAGAGAATCTGTGGGATATTGGGAAGAGGAAGTTGAGAGTCACCAGACCCAACACTGTGGATGACCTTAAGGCTGCTATCGAAGCATCCTGGGCCTCCATAACACCTCAGCAATGCCACAGGCTGATTGCCTCCATGCCACGCCGCATTGAAGCAGTCATTTCTGCAAAAGGATTCCCGACCAAGTATTGAGTGCATAACTGAACATAATTATTTGAAGGTTGACTTTTTTTGTATTAAAAACACTTTTATTTTATTGGTCAGATGAAATACGCTAATATTTTGAGAGAGATTTTCAGTTTCTCTTAACTTCTTTTGCCAGAATCATCCATATTAAAACAATAAAAGGCTTGAATTACTTCCGTTGTGTGCAATTAATCTAAAATATATGAAAGTCTAATGTTTATCAGTACATAACAGAAAATAATGAACTTTATCACAATATGCAAATATTTTTAGAAGGACCTGTAGACAATGCACACAATGCAATAGGTTATAACAACACGGAGACACCCACAACAGCGTGAGGGTTAAAAGTTCTACCAAAGAGACATTTCCCTGACCGGGAATCGAACCCGGGCCGCGGCGGTGAAAGCGCCGAATCCTAGCCACTAGACCACCAGGGAGTCTTTGGAGCCGGCCGTCAAAACATGATGGCCTAAGTTGCAGGGCTAAAGTGCCCAGGAACCTTAACACCTGGGAGACCTTGGCCAGAAAAGGCACCGCTGAGATTTGAACTCAGGATCTCCTGTTTACGAAACAGGCGCTTTGACCAACTAAGCCACGGTGCCTCTCTGAGAACCAGGAGGAAGAGATTTTCCATGTTCTTCGACTCTGACGATTGGTGCAGGTCATTGTCGCACAGGGCAAGACCCACATCGGAACCAAACACGGACTCGAACCACCATCCTTTCGGTTAACAGACGCGCTGAGCAATCGGAAATTTTTCCTTCTCTTTTTTTTCTTTTTAATAGCCAAACCAGCACCCGTTTCCAAACGTAAAGGTCATTCGACAGGAGTTCAAAGTGTATCTGCGTCTGGAGAGGGACTGCAGACCCCGCACCGGAGCGGTACTCAAAAGACAATCTGACCAAGAGCTTGGAGAATGCAGGCATCGATCCCACTACTTCTCGCATGCTAAGCGAGCGCTCTACCATCAGCACACAGCCACAGACAGCACAACGTCAGCAAGGTCTCAACCACAACAGGCAGAGTTCAGGCCAATAAAGGTTTGGATTACAGCGTTGTTTAAAAGTCTTATGACAGGGGATGGTTTTGGTCCGTTGAACTCGGAGTGACTGGCCCAGCATGCTTCTGCAGCTTCACTGCTCGGTGGCTGAGCTGGGAGTTAAACCCACAATACTTGAGAGAGGGGGGCATTTGATCACGCTCTCCTTCCCCACAGGTAACAGGAAGGTCTGTCTTTTTCGACTCTGACAGTCGGTGCAGGTCATTGTCGCACAGGGCAGGACCCTCATCAGAAACAAACACAGACTTGAACTGCCATCCTTTTGGTTAACAGACAGACGCGCTGAGCAACCGCGCCTCAAAGACCCTCTCTCTGCACCAAGCAGACTGAGAAAGGCAAAGAAACTGGTGGAGACGCCAGCCAAAAGTGGCACGAAGACGAAGGGCTGCACTAAGAACTCTTGGTGTGGTCTGTCAAGGGGAGTTAAGGAAACAAAGACAACGATTCTGGTGGGACGCGACCCACAACCTTGGAACGGCATTTGTCTTCCCTGCCTCTGAGAGGTGGCATGACTCACTCTGAGGATGCCATTGGACCTCGATCTTTTGACTTCTTTCCCCTGGACATGAGTGTGAAAAGTTGTGGTTTCGAGCCTCAGTGAATTTTTCCTTCTCTTTTTTTTCTTTTTAATAGCCAAACCAGCACCCGTTTCCAAACATAAGGGTCATTCGACAGGAGTTCAAAGTGAGCCATCTGTGTCTGGAGAGGAACTGCAGACCCCACACCCGAGCGATACTAAAAAAGCCATGGTGACCAAGAGCTTGGAGAATGCAGACATCGATCCCACTACTTCTCGCATGCTAAGCGAACGCTCTACCATCTGAGCTAATTCCCCTTGCTGTGCTACTGACGTCGGAGTCTGCCCAAGTCGTAAAGGCCAGGAGAGCGTGAAGATCAAAAGTGTCGTAGCAGAGCATGGTTGTGATCCATGGACCTCTGGGTTATGGGCCCACCAGCACTCTCCTGCTGCAACGCTCTGTTGCTGCTGCTACAGACTTTAAACCCACAATCTCAGGTGTATGAAGCCAGCGCCCCGTCCATTCGACCACTAGGGCTTGACGCTCATGAGTTTCAGCCACAGACAGCACAACGTCAGCAAGGTCTCAACCACAACAGGCAGAGTTGAGGCCCATAAAGGTTTGGATTACACTGTTGTTCACAAGTCTCTTGACAGGGGATGGTTTTGGTCCGTTGAACTCGGAGTGACTGGCCCAGCATGCTTCTGCAGCTTCACTGCTCGGTGGCTGAGCTGGGAGTTAAACCCACAATACTTGAGAGAGGAGGGCATTTGATCACGCTCTCCTTCCCCACAGGTAACAGGAAGGTCTGTCTTTTGTTGTTGTTATTGTCATTTTGTCAGGCTCACGCGTTTCTGTCAAACTGCACTGGACTGCACTAGTGGGGGGAGGGGCGCTGCGTCCAGCATGCCTTGTTGGCGCAGCAGGCAGCGCGTCAGTCTCATAATCTGAAGGTTGTGAGTTGAAGCCTCACACAGGGTATTGCTTTTGTTTTTATAACCAAACCAGCCTCCCTGTTCCAAGTGTAAGGGTCATTTGACAGGTGTTCAAAGTGCGTACCAAAGTCACACTTTGACTTCAGATTCTTCAAAAGAGCCTCGGACTCCTTCTAGCTCATTGATACGACCTGATCAACCGTAACCATGGTTACCACTCTGTTCGTCCACCCTGACAAGGCATTGGTGAGAGCTACGTTCAGGATTTGTAAGGATGGGATCCCTCAGTGTAATTTACTGTGTACAAGGCCTGGATAGCTCAGTCGGTAGAGCATCAGACTTTTAATCTGAGGGTCCAGGGTTCAAGTCCCTGTTCAGGCGACGTCTGTTGAAACTAACTTTGTTGAGGCGTTCTGCATCAGTCACAGCAATGCGCTCTACCTTGTAGATGACACTGGAGCCTTTTACCTGAGGGTCTGGAGGTCCAAATGCTTCTTACGCTCGCTCAGAATTGTCCATATACCTTTTAACTCCTAGACCATTTCACTTGATTTGCACATTTGTGTGTGTTTGTTAAGAAATCCTCCTCTATTATACGCAGCAAAACATTGTTTGTATGGTTTTAAATAGTAATTTATCATCAAACTGGGATGTAATTCTAAGATAATAAATCCTTTATGCACAGAGATGAGCTATGATGATGCTTTTTAATATTTATTTATATATTATAAGGCACGTAGAAGATACTGCAGTCAAACGTTTGACTGGGGTTGCGTTATGAATCCACTAGATGGAGCTGTGCTCAATTAACCAATTGATCCATATACAAAATAGTCCTAACCTCTATGATTTAAACACTCCTTAAATTTCTCCCTTCTAGTGATACATTCAGGCATTTACCTACACGTATTACTTTCATTCATCAAGAAAGGCCCCCCCTTTGAATCTGGCAACTGAAAATATGCCCCCCAAAACATAACTAAGCTTGACAATTAATAAGGAGACAACAAACCCTGCAAATGAAACAACATCTACTTTAAAGACTCTGGGCCTCTTGGCCTCTGCATAGACACATACATTCCCTCTGTCTATTCACTCATAACTGAATGGCTATGCTATTTGTATATCTGCACATTACTTTTCAAACACAGATTATCATTCCAAAAGGGTGAAAGATTTCAAGCTGTCCATATAACAGGGGGTGCAGTTGTTTGGCTGGGAGGGCTACACTGGGGTACTGTTGTATGTTATATGAATAAACCATGTTTAATAACCTCTGTTGCACTCCAACTATATTACGACCATCTGAGATCTTCACACACAGACACACGTATTCACACGCATGTGTGCTCACACACACACGCACAAACACGCACACACACACACACACCCACACACACAAACACACACACAGCTATAAGTGGACTGTTGTGTTCCTTCCCAATCCTCGCACCAGTATTTATGCAGATAGGACTTACTGACCTACAACAGGGCCGTCATCTAGGCTAGCTGAGGTTAACAGGGAGGCTAGCCAGAGTAAGGGGGGGGGAGCTAGCTGAGGTTAACAGGGAGGCTAGCCAGAGTAAGGGGGGTGGAGCTAGCTGAGGTTAACAGGGAGGCTAGCCAGAGTAAGGGGGTGGAGCTAGCTGAGGTTAACAGGGAGGCTAGCCAGAGTAAGGGGGTGGAGCTAGCTGAGGTTAACAGGGAGGCTAGCCAGAGTAAGGGGGGGAGCTAGCTGAGGTTAACAGGGAGGCTAGCCAGAGTAAGGGGGGGGGGAGCTAGCTGAGGTTAACAGGGAGGCTAGCCAGAGTAAGGGGGGGAGCTAGCTGAGGTTAACAGGGAGGCTAGCCAGAGTAAGGGGGGGAGCTAGCTGAGGTTAACAGGGAGGCTAGCCAGAGTAAGGGGGGTGGAGCTAGCTGAGGTTAACAGGGAGGCTAGCCAGAGTAAGGGGGTGGAGCTAGCTGAGGTTAACAGGGAGGCTAGCCAGAGTAAGGGGGTGGAGCTAGCTGAGGTTAACAGGGAGGCTAGCCAGAGTAAGGGGGGGAGCTAGCTGAGGTTAACAGGGAGGCTAGCCAGAGTAAGGGGGGGGGGAGCTAGCTGAGGTTAACAGGGAGGCTAGCCAGAGTAAGGGGGGGAGCTAGCTGAGGTTAACAGGGAGGCTAGCCAGAGTAAGGGGGGGAGCTAGCTGAGGTTAACAGGGAGGCTAGCCAGAGTAAGGGGGTGGAGCTAGCTGAGGTTAGCAGGGAGGCTAGTCAGAGTAATGAGGTGGAGCTAGCTGAGGTTAGCAGGTAGGCTAGTCAGAGTAAGGGGGGGAGCTAGCTGAGGTTAACAGGGAGGGTAGCCAGAGTAAGGGGGGGAGCTAGCTGAGGTTAACAGGGAGGCTAGCCAGAGTAAGGGGGGGGGAGCTATCTGAGGTTAGCAGGGAGGCTAGCCAGAGTAAGGGGGGGAGCTAGCTGAGGTTAACAGGGAGGCTAGCCAGAGTAAGGGGGGGGGAGCTATCTGAGGTTAGCAGGTAGGCTAGTCAGAGTAAGGGGGGGAGCTAGCTGAGGTTAACAGGGAGGCTAGCCAGAGTAAGGGGGGGAGCTAGCTGAGGTTAGCAGGGAGGCTAGTCAGAGTAATGAGGTGGAGCTAGCTGAGGTTAGCAGGTAGGCTAGTCAGAGTAAGGGGGGAGCTAGCTGAGGTTAACAGGGAGGCTAGCCAGAGTAAGGGGGGGAGCTAGCTGAGGTTAACAGGGAGGCTAGCCAGAGTAAGGGGGTGGAGCTAGCTGAGGTTAGCAGGTAGGCTAGTCAGAGTAAGGGGGGAGCTAGCTGAGGTTAGCAGGTAGGCTAGTCAGAGTAAGGGGGGAGCTAGCTGAGGTTAGCAGGGAGGCTAGCCAGAGTAAGGGGGGGAGCTAGCTGAGGTTAACAGGGAGGCTAGCCAGAGTAAGGGGGGGAGCTAGCTGAGGTTAGCAGGGAGGCTAGCCAGAGTAAGGGGGGGAGCTAGCTGAGGTTAACAGGGAGGCTAGCCAGAGTAAGGGGGGGAGCTAGCTGAGGTTAGTGGGGTAGGGGGTCATGGCCTGGAGATGTCACAGAGCAGCCTCCTTAACACAGCTGCCTATTCAAAGATTCACACACGCAATCACACGCACAAACGCACCCTCTATTCTTCTCTTTAGCTCACCATCTACTCTCCAAACTACCCAGCCCCTTTCTCTCCCTCTGTCTTCCTCCCCTCCCATATCCCCCCTTCTGTCCAGCACCAAACAGTGGTGGTTTATCTTCTGGACAACAAGCCTTCAGCATGGCGGCTACAGGAGAAGAGTGGTATCCGCTTCTCTGCTTGATCTTCATAGCAACACAACCAGGCAAGGAAACTACTGAGGACTAGGAAGTCAGGTGGTTCAGCTGGTTAAGGCCTCATGATCGGCAGGTTGTGAGTTTGAATCCCAGCTGTGACTATTTGATATTGTGTCCTTTGGCAAGGCACTTCACCCTACTTGCCTCAGGGAGAATGTCCCTGTACTTACTGTAAGTTGTTTTGGATAAAAGCCTCAGATAAATTAGTATTCATTTGTTTATTATTTATTTACTGCTGGAATACCACACTGCAATGACATTACAAACTAACCAAAACTAACACTATACTGCAGTATACTATGGCACCAAAACTAATACCTGCACAACAGTTACACTTTACTGTAGTATACAAAAGTACCAATACTAACCATGCAGTAATAATACTAACACACATTTTCTCCCTAACTGTTCCTGGATCTTGTTCACGGTTCTACTAAGTTCTTAGTTCTTCTTGAGGGAACGTTCTCTGTGTGTGTCTACAGTTGGCCCATCTGTGTTGTGTGTGTGTACAGTTGGCCCATGTGTGTTGTGTGTGTCTACAGTTGGCCCATCTGTGTTGTGTGTGTGTACAGTTGGCCCATGTGTGTTGCGTGTGTACAGTTGGCCCATGTGTGTTGTGTGTCTACAGTTGGCCCATGTGTGTTGTGTGTGTGTACAGTTGGCCCATGTGTGTTGTGTGTGTGTACAGTTGGCCCATGTGTGTTGTGTGTGTGTACAGTTGGCCCATGTGTGTTGTGTGTCTACAGTTGGCCCATGTGTGTTGTGTGTGTGTACAGTTGGCCCATGTGTGTTGTGTGTGTGTACAGTTGGCCCATGTGTGTTGTGTGTGTCTACAGTTGGCCCATGTGTGTTGTGTGTCTACAGTTGGCCCATGTGTGTTGTGTGTCTACAGTTGGCCCATGTGTGTTGTGTGTCTACAGTTGGCCCATGTGTGTTGTGTGTCTACAGTTGGCCCATGTGTGTTGTGTGTCTACAGTTGGCCCATGTGTGTTGTGTGTGTACAGTTGGCCCATGTGTGTTGTGTGTCTACAGTTGGCCCATGTGTGTTGTGTGTCTACAGTTGGCCCATGGTTTTCTGAAGGGATGAGGATTGCTCAGTGATACAGTATTCAATGACAAATCTAGAGCTTGCAGGTTCAAATCCAACCCTGGGACAATTTTTTTTGTTAAATGTATATATTGTTAGTTTGGACTATTTTTTTTTCAAATCTTGGTATAAATTGGTGAAATTCTTGGTGAAAGTGGTTGGTCTTGATGCTTTGGTCAACCCCAAAACCAACGTTCCTCCCCATCTTTCCGCCGTCTGGGAGTTTAAAGGGGCTAAACCTCTTCCTGTGATGACCTGGGCCCTAATCAGGGCACAAAAGGGCTGCTGTGCCACTAACATGTTAGAATTAAAGGTAGTTCAGATAAAGAAATAGGAAACATTCCCATCTAACATCCTGACACACGCAACAGTACCTGTCAACCAAGCATTTATATTTAATTTTATTAAAAACCCAAGCTTTATGATCTGTCTCCTATTTCCTGTTCTGGCCTCCAGTCAGGCCCTCGGTAACAGCTGTCAAGGTTACGGAGGGAGAGGCGGCCATCTTGACTTGCCAGTACTCCGTCAAGCGCTTTGGCGTGAGTCATGCGTGCTGGGGACGGGACTGTGGAACCTTCTGGTGCAACGACATCCTGTTGCAGACAGACGAGAGAGGCTTGATCTCCAAGGTGTCAGAACGTTACCAGCTGTCAGGAGATGTTCTGGCAGGACGTCTGGACCTGCTCATCCTTCAGGCCCACAGAACAGACAGCGGCCTCTACTGTTGCCGGGTAGACATCGACGGCATCTTCAATGATAAAAAAGTCATCCACAGCCTGAGGGTGGTTAAAGGTGGGACCTTCATGGTGTGTGTCGTTAAAACAAGACGACATTTTCTTCTACTTCGATTGAGACTAATGTGATGTTGACGATGAGGTAAACACATTTTGGGGTACATCGATTTAGATGATGTGATTCTGTTGATCTGTGCTCCAGCTGTATTCATCCAGCCCACCACAACCCCCGAGAAAACCACAGAACCTCCTCTTCCTACAGGTGGGAACCTCTTAAAACATCTCCATAGTACTTCTTAGAACCTCTTTCACCTACAAGTTAGAACCTCCGTCTACTACAAGTTAGAACCTGTTTTTACAATAAGACCCATTCATTTGACTCAGGTGTGTTGGAGCAGGGAAACATGTAAAACATGCAGGACAGTGGACCCTGAGGACCAGGGTTGGGAAACAGTCTGTGACGGCCAGATTCATTACTATACTGAAGTGTGTCTTTGTGTGTGTGTTGTGTTGTGTGTCAGAACCTGAGTCACATTATGTAGATGTTGACAGACAAAATTCAAGCGTGTTGGTGCATTCTGGGACGGTTGTGAGTAATCCTGCAAGTTTTCATTCTCCTTCATCACATTCATGCATCAATCATCAACATCATCATCATCGCCATAATCAACATCATTATCATCCTTTTGAATTATGGACCATAACTAATCATTCATTAAATAACACTCACCCCACACACACACACACAGACACACACACACACAGTGTCTATGCATGCACTTGCCCTTTTTTCCAGCGCACGCACACAGTTGAACATACATTTGCATTCATATAGTACATACATGTATACATACACATTGTCTGTGCACTTGCTTTCTTTCTCCCTCTAACACACATCACACAGACACACACATCACACACACACACACACACACAGAGACACACACTCATGTGTGCCTCTCTGCTGCCACCAGCTGGAGGATGTGGTCCCTGCTCTGTCTCTGCAGATCAGCGTTCCTGTCTTCTGTCTCTGTCTCCTGATGCTGTTGCTCGGAGCTCTGACCCTGCTGGCATTCAAACGTACGAACACCCACTTCCTGGACAATGTTTGCTTCATTTGATTCGTTGTTTTCGCTTTTTTTATGTACAAAAAAGGATTCCCAGCGTGTCGAACCCTTGTTGTACCTACTTCCTGAATGCAGCATGTTCAACGTGATGTTGTTTTCTCCTCAGGAGGGATGTACCTGAGATTTCTGAAGACAGGCTGGTGAGACGACAAGCCTTTCTGCTGTTGCCATATGTGATATAACTATACATTTATAATGACATTCGCTTGATGTAGGTTATGAAACGACAACTCATGAATGATGATATAATCTACGACTGATATTATGTTCTGCCAGTCTCTCAGTCAAAGAACCGCCTCACATTATCTACGAGATCCGGATGAGAAGACCCGTCGAGGAGAACATCTACACGCTGGATTAGAACCCATTAGAAGCCGGGTTCTTGTCCAATCGTGGTCCTCGAGGGCCACTGTCCTGACAGTTCTAGATGTTTCCCTGCTCCAGCACACCTGATTCTAATGAAGGGTTGTTATCAGGCTTCCACAAAATGACAAACCAAATTGTAATCAAAAAGATTCAGGGCTTTTGAGAAAGCATTCGGGGCTCAAGCCATAGGCAACCAAAAGTTGAAAATGAATATATGGAATCAATATTTTACTTGCATTTTTACACTTTGTCCTAATGATTCATGATTCATAATGAATTCCTCCTCCTATCATTCGTTTCTCATACATTTGATTTACAAACTATTTTGGGAAGTTGTAATATATACATTTTTTGGCGTTTAATAAAAACATCTGAATTTAAAATTCTTAAATTCTGGAATTTGTGTTGCGACACTTCCAGTAGTGTTACCATGCCCACCATGCCTTGCACCTACCGTAAAGCAGTTCACCGGACCTGCAGCTAGAGTGAAGAAGATTACACTGATGATGACAGTAGGAGGATTATAACACACTTTATACTATCTGACAGGATATCAGTCATTTTCAGGATGATCATAGACAATGTGGAAGCTCTCAAGTCTTGGCTGGCAAAACTCCTGGAGCCAATGTAAGTGATGTAGCATGTGTAGCATGTAGCATGTAGCTCTGATGCTAGGCTAGCTGCCCTGCACGAGCTTAGCTAAACACACGAGTAACATAACATGTTGTTTTGTCTTGGTATTTTATGAATATAGACCCCAGGGACTAGTTAAACGCATTGATACATTGCTAATGTCAGACTAGTTAAACCTTGTTAAGTCTGTATATTGTTCTAGTTTGACTTTAGGTGGAACCAAATAGCCAAGAGGGGCTAGCTAAGGCTAACTATGTTGGCTAGCTACAGATACACGCTCCTTAACCCTCCCCCCATACACACACGCATACACACACACACACACTCTCACACACACACACACACACAGGCTAGACTAACATTAACAGCTGTTGACTCAAGGTTGTGTATGTTTATTGAAGTGACCAGACTCGTATTGGTGACGTTAGCTAGCTAACTACTAGCTACTGCTAACAGACTAGCTAACTAACTTCATTATACGTCACGTCAAATAAGGAATTAGCAACATAAGTGTCATTAGTATGTGAGCCACTGGACAACTGAAATAACATAACATCATGTAATAAAACTAAGTATATTCTGCTAAAACCCTGTATATCCTGTACATCCTGACACACAACACTGTATATTCTGCTAAAACCCTGTATATCCTGTACATCCTGACACACAACACTGTATATTCTGCAAGACCAATACTTGTTACCACTGTAAAGCCTGTACTGTACATCATAATTTATCCCAGCCTTTACCCCTTGTGTGCAATCACTTACCTATTTTGCCTTACCCCTTTATCTCTGTGTGCACTTTTCTAATCTTTTACCTCACACCCTTACCCCTGTGTGCACTTTCCTACTCTCTTACCTCACACCCTTACCCCTGTGTGCACTTTTCTAATCTTTTACCTCACACCCTTACCCCTGTGTGCACTTTTCTAATATTTTACCTCACACCCTTACCCCTGTGTGCACTTTTCTAATCTTTTACCTCACACCCTTACCCCTGTGTGCACTTTTCTAATCTTTTACCTCACACCCTTACCCCTGTGTGCACTTTCCTACTCTCTTACCTCACACCCTTACCCCTGTGTGCACTTTTCTAATATTTTACCTCACACCCTTACCCCTGTGTGCACTTTTCTAATCTTTTACCTCACACCCTTACCCCTGTGTGCACTTTCCTACTCTCTTACCTCACACCCTTACCCCTGTGTGCACTTTTCTAATCTTTTACCTCACACCCTTACCCCTGTGTGCACTTTTCTAATCTTTTACCTCACACCCTTACCCCTGTGTGCACTTTTCTAATCTTTTACCTCACACCCTTACCCCTGTGTGCTTTTACAAGACTGTGTGCCGTTGCTGCGAAGGAGTTTCCCCTGAGATTAATAAAGTAATCTGATTCTGATACACTCAGACAACTGTGGGCCCCTGGTAACCTTGTATCATGGCTACATGCTCACATGTCATGTTATCCAGTGTGATGTTAAAGGTTGACCTCCTGTCTCTCCAGATGTGATGCTGACCCCTCTGCTCTGGCCAACTATGTTGTTGCTCTAGTCAAGAAGGACAAACCAGAGAAGGACTTGAAAGCACTTTGTGCCGATCAACTAGATGTGTTCCTACAAAAAGGTTGGCAACACCACACACACACACACACACACACTTACTCAGTTGTATGAGCCACCGTACCTGTTAGATCAGCCTGAATGCTCTTATAGCTCTTCCCTTGGCACTTATTGGTTCTCACAATGTTTGTTTCATAATCTATAAACCTGCTATGTTTGGGTTCTATCACATTGCTTTGCTCTTTTGTAAAGCTCTCTCTTGTAAGTCGCTTTGGATAAAAGCGTCTGCTAAATGAATAAATGTAAATGTGAAAAATGTAGATCGTCATCGATGGAACAACGTTAGCTACATTCATGTTAAACTCAAAGGGAGATTTGTGAGTCAAAGCCTACAATGACCCTCTGCCCTGTCAGTGCAGTGGACTGTGTCTGAGCGTGTCTTCCTGCCTGGCTAACTCTGTCCTTCTGTTCCAGAGACCACAGGGTTTGTAGATAAGCTCTTTGAATGTCTAACTACCAAAAACTACCTGGGGAACCTGATGAAGGAGCCTGCCAAGGAAGAGCTGACGCCGGCCGTGGTTAAGGCAGATCTGCCTGAGGTGAGGCTCACAAGTCCTGATCCTGAGTGAGTGCGTGTGTGTGTGTGTCTGTATGTCTGTGTGTGTGTGTGTGTGTGTGTGTGTGTGTTTGTGTGTGTGTGTGTGTGTGCGTGCGGTTGGGTGGGGGTAGGTGTGGGTGTGGGTCTGTGGCGCCTGTACGCAGATAGAGACAGAGGTTCGATGGTGCCTGTGTGTGGTTTCTCTGGCTAAACCAGACCTGCCCTGCATGGATCAAGTCAGTCAAACAAGGCAAACATGTCATTGACTCAGTATATTGTTAAGTTTGTTTTATGGAGTTTTTCGAATGAACTGTTCCGAAGTCTGGTTCATGGTTCACTATGAAACGCCTGTGTAGGACTAGCAGACGCTGTGTCGAGGCACGTTACAAGGCTGTGCCCGTCTGTCTGAATGAACTCCAAGCAAATTCATTCTTCCAACACATCGTCTCCTTATACAGTTTTACCTATTCTCTCAAATGTTTCATACCAGAACTTCTTTTTTTGCGTCCTCACCCAAATAACTAGTAGATAGATGGATAGTCAGCAAGCAAAATATCAGGAAAGATGCCAAAAGTAATTTTTTCTTTTACCAAACCACAGTAGCTTCTTCTGACAAACAAACAAACAAACAATGTCTGTTGTCTACACAACAAGGCCACACAACTCCTCTTACATTAAGAAGGCAGCGTTGCAGAAGCTTAAATTAGGCTTGGCTGTTGTTGCAGGTGGACCACGGAGAGGAGGGCAGGGACAACCGCAGGAGGAGGAGTCCACTAAGGAACCGTGCTGACTTCAACGAGTCCAGGTGAGGCTGGGGGGGAGAGGCGGGGAGAGGGGGGCATGTCTCTGTTCTCCTGGTCTCTGTTGACGTCTCTGTTTAGTAGTCACTTTCTCTTGGGAGGGGGTGGAGCCTAACTAAATAGTGTTACAGTTTGCTTGTTGCTATCAACACGCTTCCCTCGCCACTTCAGCTGGTATGAACGTGAGGATCGACTAACAGAGCTTCTGATTGGCTGCTTCTCCCAGGGGCCGGGAGGACCGCCGTCGGGAGGAGCGCAAGCGGCGCGAGTTGGAGCGCCACGGGAAGACCGGAGGAGGGGGGGGGGAGTCCCACCGGGAACGCCATGACAGGAGGAGGGGTAGCCCTCGGGGGCGGAGCTACAGCCCTCGGGGGCGGAGCTACAGCCGCAGCAGGAGCCGGAGTGGGAGCAGAGGGAAGAGTCGTGACACGGAGCACAACAGAGGGAGAGGTGAGAGAGAGAGAGAGAGAGATGGAGCGAGACAGAGGAAGGTGAGAGAGAGACGGAGGTGAGAGAGACAGAGGTGAGACAGAGAGGCGAGAGAGGGACAGAGAGGTGAGACAGAGAGAGACAGAAAGACAGACAGAGAGAGAGAGGTTAGAGAGCTCTTGGAAGCAGAGGAGCTATACCAAAGGGAGACACGTGAACAGACGGATGGATTCATCTTGATTGGAAATGGAGGAGTATATTCTTGAGGAAGGAGGGTGAGAGCAGCAGGAGACACTCAGGAGACAGACAGACAGGAGACAGACAGACAGGAGACAGACAGACAGGAGACAGACAGACAGGAGACAGACAGACAGGAGACAGACAGACAGGAGACAGACAGACAGACAGGAGACAGACAGACAGGAGACAGACAGACAGACAGGAGACAGACAGACAGACAGGAGACAGACAGACAGACAGGAGACAGACAGACAGACAGGAGACAGACAGACAGACAGGAGACAGACAGGAGACAGACAGACAGGAGACAGACAGACAGACAGGAGACAGACAGGAGACAGACAGGAGACAGACAGGAGACAGACAGGAGACAGACAGGAGACAGACAGGAGACAGACAGGAGACAGACAGGAGACAGACAGACAGGAGACAGACAGACAGGAGACAGACAGACAGGAGACAGACAGACAGGAGACAGACAGACAGGAGACAGACAGACAGGAGACAGACAGACAGGAGACAGACAGACAGGAGACAGACAGACAGGAGACAGACAGGAGACAGACAGACAGGAGACAGACAGACAGGAGACAGACAGACAGGAGACAGACAGACAGGAGACAGACAGACAGGAGACAGACAGACAGGAGACAGACAGACAGGAGACAGACAGACAGGAGACAGACAGACAGGAGACAGACAGACAGGAGACAGACAGGAGACAGACAGACAGACAGGAGACAGACAGACAGACAGGAGACAGACAGACAGACAGGAGACAGACAGACAGACAGGAGACAGACAGACAGACAGGAGACAGACAGACAGGAGACAGACAGGAGACAGACAGACAGACAGGAGACAGACAGACAGACAGGAGACAGACAGGAGACAGACAGGAGACAGACAGGAGACAGACAGGAGACAGACAGACAGGAGACAGACAGACAGGAGACAGACAGACAGGAGACAGACAGACAGACAGACAGGAGACAGACAGACAGACAGGAGACAGACAGACAGACAGGAGACAGACAGACAGACAGGAGACAGACAGACAGGAGACAGACAGACAGACAGGAGACAGACAGGAGACAGACAGGAGACAGACAGACAGGAGACAGACAGGAGACAGACAGGAGACAGACAGGAGACAGACAGACAGGAGACAGACAGACAGGAGACAGACAGACAGGAGACAGACAGGAGACAGACAGACAGGAGACAGACAGACAGGAGACAGACAGACAGGAGACAGACAGACAGGAGACAGACAGACAGACAGGAGACAGACAGACAGACAGGAGACAGACAGACAGACAGGAGACAGACAGGAGACAGACAGGAGACAGACAGGAGACAGACAGGAGACAGACAGGAGACAGACAGGAGACAGACAGGAGACAGGCAGGACTCGGGTAGGAGACGTGGCAGAGCAGCGTTAGCTATGTGGTTGATGTGGGAGGTGCGCAACAGGGCGCTGGACCGGCATTGCATCTTTCCAACCTGTCAGCCACAAGGTGAAAGGATTGTTGTCTCATGTGGAAGAGCTATTCTGTCTGAAATACACTCTGGAATTATGGATTCCACTCTGGAACGATGGATTCCACTCTGGAACGATGGATCATACTGTCGCTGAACTTTCCCTGTGTGTGTCCAGCAGATTACAGGTCCAAGTTTGAGGTGGAGCGGAAGGACCCTGACAGCTACAGCAACTCTTCTGTGTCTCTGGGCCCCGTCCTCCAGCAGCCCCCTCTCCACCCTCCCCCCCTCCTCCCCCTGCCCACGCCGCAGCACCCCTTCCCCCCCTCCGTCTCCGGGGGCCCCCCCGCCCTGCCCAGCAACGCCGCCGTGGCGGCCCCCGCACACCTGCCTGACAGTACTACGGAGAGCTGGTCCAGTTACTACAGCAACCACCGCGAGGCCAAGTCCTTTGCAAAGAGCGCCTCCCTGAAGCAGCGTTGCCGCGACTACGACGGTGAGGAGGCTGCTGGTTGGCTCTGGGGCCTTCCTGTGGCAAATAAAGAGGAGGGGCTCAGGGGAGAGAGGATTACAGAGTTGATGGTCATTCCCGTCTCACCCCCCCCCTTTCCCCCCCACAGAGAAAGGCTTCTGCGTCCGCGGTGACCTCTGCCCCTTCGACCACGGAAACGACCCCCTTGTTGTGGACGACGTCTCCCTCCCTGCCATGATCCCGTTCCCCCCTCCTCCGGTGATGCCCCCCGCACGCCTGCCCATGCCTCCCAGGACAGAGCCCCCCCCGATCCTCAGGATGCCGCCACCTCACGGGCAGCCCCCCCCTCCGGGCATCTTCCCCATGGCAGGTGAGTGTGACTCAGGAACGGACTCCAAGTCCCACGATGCATCACTCCTTAGTGGAGGTTTAGAACTGGTAGATGGTCTGCTCTACACACATTAAGAACACATTGAAGTAGGAACAACAACAACACATGGACAAGATCCTGTAGAGCAGCCATCATAAATATAACCAGAGTCCAAGCAGACAACCTTTCAGTAACTATGTCAACAATGCCAGTTAGGAAACGCACCAATCAGCTACTGATCCATCATCAGAAAGTAGCCATATGAAGGATGTTTTCTGCTGTGTAGCTCAAAGGGCAGCAATGAGCTGGGGGGTATTGCACGAAAGTAGAATAAAGAAAGCCAGAATAACTGAGCAAGCGCGGCTTGACCTAGTCTGGCCGTCGTATCCTGGCTTAATCGGTTGCACGTTTGCCAAGCCAGGATGAAAAGGCGCGGCTATGTCAAGCCAGGTGTAGGTAGTCAGGATAAATGCGTGTTCACGGCATTCTTAAATAGACCTCGCGATCGCTCACAGAATCACCGATCAGAACATGGACAAGAGTCAACATATTTCACGGCCGCAGAACAACAGCTCCTGATGGAGTTTTATGAGGAGGAGAAGGATATTAATTAAAAAAGGACAATACTCAAGCCATAATCAAAGAAAGAGAATAAGCCTGGCAGACAATAGCGGACCGGATTTATGCGTTAGTATTCAAAAAGTGTACAATCCTCTGGAGCTGTAATAATTGGGCTACAATTAAGCATGTCCATAAGTTTAACTTTTTCTGCGAATGTTACGTAGGTGTACAGACACAGTACATATTACAGTAAACCGCAACTTTATTGATGCACAGGTAGAGAAGACGTGGAGAGACTGTTTATCCAATCAGAATGCAGAACACAATGCACGAGGCAAATCCGTGAAGTGAACCGTGATATCGCGAGGATTCACTGTACTGAACCATGATATCGCGAGGGTTCACAGTACTGAACCGTGATTTATTCACATATTTATGAAACCTCGACGGCAGTTTGACAAGCAGTCTTCATCAGCATATCAATATAACACTTGGCCAGAGTAATAATAATACCACTTAAATCAATATTAAAAGACTGTTGTAGATTTAAATGAAATGAGAAATGACAATATACTAAATATGTGTAAATGTTAAATGCATTATAATTAAAATTATGCAACATATTTAAAAAGATCATGGACATGCTGTAAAACACGTGAATTCCTCACAGGATTGACTGTGGAAATGCAGGTGAGTCACTAGGATTAATTTTAGCTTGGCTGTTAGCCTGGTCCGGAGCAGGCTAGCTGCGGAGAATAAATCACCATGGTAACTTGACCAGGCTAAGTTTTATCGGCTTTCGTGCAACCGACTTGAGGCTAAATTCAGCCAGGATAACCAACATAGCCCGGCTTAATCCCTTATCTTAGTTTTGTGCAATACCCCCCTGGTGTTAGCTGTGTTCTGGTGTTAGCAGTGTGCTGGTGTTAGCAGTGTTAGCAGTGTGCTAGTATTAGCAGTGTTAGCAGTGTTAGCAGTGTTAGCAGCGTTAGCAGTGTGCTAGTGTTAGCAGTGTTAGCAGTGTGCTGGTGTTAGCAGTGTTAGCAGTGCCCTGGTGTTAGCAGTGTGCTAGTGTTAGCAGTGTGCTAGTGTTAGCAGTGTGCTAGTGTTAGCAGTGTGCTAGTGTTAGCAGTGTTAGCAGTGCCCTGGTGTTAGCAGTGTGCTAGTGTTAGCAGTGTGCTAGTGTTAGCAGTGTGCTAGTGTTAGCAGTGTGCTAGTGTTAGCAGTGTGCTAGTGTTAGCAGTGTGCTAGTGTTAGCAGTGTTAGCAGCGTTAGTAGTGTTGGTGTTAGCAGTGTTAGCAGTGTGCTGGTGTTAGAAGTGTTAGCAGTGTGCTGGTGTTAGCAGTGTGCTAGTGTTAGCAGTGTGCTAGTGTTAGCAGTGTTAGCAGTGTGCTGGTGTTAGCAGTGTTAGCAGTGCCCTGGTGTTAGCAGTGTTAGCAGTGTGCTAGTCTTAGCAGTTTTAGCAGTGTTAGCAGTGTTAGCAGCGTTAGCAGTGTGCTGGTGGTAGCAGTGTGCTTGTGTTAGCAGTGTGCTGGTGTTAGCAGTGATAGCAGTGTTAGCAGTTTTAGCAGTGTGCTGGTGTTAGCAGTGTTAGCAGTGTGCTAGTGTTAGCAGTGTGCTAGTGTTAGCAGTGTGCTAGTGTTAGCAGTGTGCTAGCGTTAGCAGTATGCTGGTGTTAGCAGTGTTAGCAGTGTGCTGGTGTTAGCAGTGTTAGCAGTGTGCTGGTGTTAGCAGTGTGCTAGTGTTAGCAGTGTGCTGGTGTTAGCAGTGTTAGCAGTGTGCTGGTGTTAGCAGTGTTAGCAGTGTGCTGGTGTTAGCAGTGTTAGCAGTGTGCTGGTGTTAGCAGTGTTAGCACCAGTGCCCTGGTGTTAAATAGTGTGTCTTCTGCAGGACCCCCTCTCATCCCTGTCAGTGGCTTAGACCCACCTAACCAATCAGGGAGCACTTCCTCCTCTTCTCTTCTCGGGCCGCCTGGCGTTGGACCGCCCCCTCCTCTTCCTCCTGCTCCTCCCTCCTCCTCCTCCTCTGTCACTCCTCTGCACCCCCAGTACGCCCAGTCAGAATGTAAGCAGCGGCCATGTTGGTGCCCTTGGTTCCCCTCCCTTGTTTGACCTGTTTGTGTTCCTGCTGTGTGCTCTGCATGTCCTGTTGTGTCTGCTCCTTGTTCTTCTGTCTGCTCCTTGTTCTTGTGTCTGCTCCTCGTTCTTGTGTCTGCTCCTCGTTCTTGTGTCTGCTCCTCGTTCTTGTGTCTGCTCCTCGTTCTTGTGTCTGCTCCTCGTTCTTGTGTCTGCTCCTCGTTCTTGTCTGCTCCTCGTTCTTCTGTCTGCTCCTCGTTCTTCTGTCTGCTCCTCGTTCTTGTGTCTGCTCCTCGTTCTTGTGTCTGCTCCTCGTTCTTGTGTCTGCTCCTCGTACTTGTGTCTGCTCCTCGTACTTGTGTCTGCTCCTCGTTCTTGTGTCTGCTCCTCGTTCTTGTGTCTGCTCCTCGTTCTTGTGTCTGCTCCTCGTACTTGTGTCTGCTCCTCGTTCTTGTGTCTGCTCCTCGTACTTGTGTCTGCTCCTCGTTCTTGTGTCTGCTCCTCGTTCTTGTGTCTGCTCCTCGTACTTGTGTCTGCTCCTCGTTCTTCTGTCTGCTCCTCGTTCTTGTGTCTGCTCCTCGTTCTTGTGTGTGCTCCTCGTTCTTGTGTCTGCTCCTCGTTCTTGTGTCTGCTCCTCGTTCTTGTGTCTGCTCCTCGTTCTTGTGTCTGCTCCTCGTACTTGTGTCTGCTCCTCGTACTTGTGTCTGCTCCTCGTTCTTGTCTGCTCCTCGTTCTTGTGTCTGCTCCTCGTTCTTGTGTCTGCTCCTCGTTCTTGTGTCTGCTCCTCGTTCTTGTGTCTGCTCCTCGTTCTTGTGTCTGCTCCTCGTTCTTGTGTCTGCTCCTCGTTCTTGTGTCTGCTCCTCGTTCTTGTGTCTGCTCCTCGTTCTTGTGTCTGCTCCTCGTTCTTGTGTCTGCTCCTCGTTC
>CM059343.1:7507893-7532893 GCA_030340685.1 Protosalanx chinensis
ACACAGGCAGACACACACACACACACATACATAGAGACAGACAGACACACACACACAGGTATACACACTCACAGGCACACATGCAGAGACACGTAAACACACAGACCTGTCTCAACGTGTGTGTGTGTGTGTGTGTCTCCCACCAGGCCCAGCTTCACCAGCCAACACAAGCCCAGCTTCCCTAAGAAGATCCACTACATGAACACCAAACTGGAGGTGAGAAAGGTTCCCAGAGAGCTCAACAACATCACCAAGCTGAACGAGCACTTCAGCAGGTTCGGCACCATCGTCAACATCCAGGTACGGCTTCTACTGTTTTACATTACATTCAGCCAGTTAGCTGACGCTCTTATACAGAGCGACTTACAGCAAGTACAGGGACAATCCCCCCTGAGGAAAGTAGGGTGAAGTGCCTTGCCCAAGGACACACTGTCATGTAGCCACAGCCGAGAATTGAACTCGTAACCTTCCGATTACCAGCCCAATGTCTTAACCGCTTAGCCACATGAGTATAGATGACTTCCTTTGTAAAGGAAACAAATGTTCAGACCCCACAAGGATAGAAAAACTTGATTGTGTGTGTGTGTGTGTGTCCAGGTGGTGTTTGAAGGGGACCCTGAGGCGGCTCTGATCCAGTACACAGTGAACGAGGAGGCACGGCGAGCCATCTCCAGCACTGAGGCCGTGCTCAACAACCGCTTCATCAGGGTGTACTGGCACCACGAGCCCAGCGGCCAGCCGGACCAGGGGCCCAACATGGGGCCCAACATGGGGCCGCAACACTCCAACCATCACAAGGTCAGACACCAGCACTGACCAGCAGGGGGAGTCGCTGTCATCACACTCGTTATTACAAACAGCAAAGCTGTGTGTCTCGCTGTGTGTGTGTGTGTGACGGGGGGACTGTGCTTCTAGGTGATGAAGCAGCACAGTCCAGGAGCGTACGTTCTGAACAAGACTGTGCCCAAACACCTACCAGCCAGCCCCAAGATGGACCCCCTCCACCCTGCCCTCCACCCTCCCCCCACACCTCCGGTAAGTCTAGTCTTGCTTTCTCCGACCGACTGTGTGTCTTGTGACTAGATTGTGTGTTTTGTGGCTGGAGTGTGTGTTCTCTGTGTCGTCACGCTGGTGAGAGTGTGTTCTGTCTGTAACCTGTGTGTGTGTGTGTGTGTGCAGGCTGCGTCTGTGAGCCAGAAGGGCCCGTATGTGGCAGGCATGCACAAGGCCAGCTCTAAGACCCTGGGGAAGACTGCTAAGGCTCTGGAGGCCCAGGAGGCGCTCAAGAAGAAGCAGGTGAGAGTGAGAGTGTGTGTGTGTGTGTGTGTGTGTGTTTGAGTGTTCAGGTTAGGTTGCCAGCTGCTATGGTGGGTCAGTATGGTCTGTGTTGATGAGCTGAGCCCTCTGGTGCTTCCAAACAGCCAAACCTCATATAACTGGATTCTCCTTAACCTGGATGCTGATTTTAGATTGGTTCATATTAGCTGTCAATCACTCTGACTTCTGCTCAAATACATCTGCAACACAACATAGAACACCAAGTCAAAAGGCTGATTTGAAGCTGTGTGTGTTGATGTGTGTTCTTGTGTGTGCTGATGTGTGTGTGTGTGTGTGTGTGTTCTTGTGTGTTCTTGTGTGTGTTGTGTGTGTTGATGTGTGTTCTTGTGTGTGCTGATGTGTGTGTGTGTGTGTGTGTGTGTGTTCTTGTGTGTTCTTGTGTGTGTTGTGTGTGTTGATGTGTGTTCTTGTGTGTTCTTGTGTGTGTTGATGTGTGTTCTTGTGTGTTCTTGTGTGTGTTGTGTGTGTTGATGTGTGTTCTTGTGTGTTCTTGTGTGTGTTGTGTGTGTTGATGTGTGTTCTTGTGTGTTCTTGTGTGTTCTTGTGTGTTCTTGTGTGTGTTGTGTGTGTTGATGTGTGTTCTTGTGTGTTCTTGTGTGTGTTGATGTGTGTTCTTGTGTGTTCTTGTGTGTGTTGATGTGTGTTCTTGTGTGTTCTTGTGTGTGTTGTGTGTGTTGATGTGTGTTCTTGTGTGTTCTTGTGTGTGTTGTGTGTGTTCTTGTGTGTTGATGTGTGTTCTTGTGTGTTCTTGTGTGTGTTGTGTGTGTTGATGTGTGTTCTTGTGTGTTCTTGTGTGTGTTGATGTGTGTTCTTGTGTGTTCTTGTGTGTTCTTGTGTGTGTTGATGTGTGTTCTTGTGTGTTCTTGTGTGTGTTGATGTGTGTTCTTGTGTGTTCTTGTGTGTTCTTGTGTGTTCTTGTGTGTGTTGATGTGTGTTGATGTGTGTTGTGTGTGTTGATGTGTGTTCTTGTGTGTCAGGAGACTCTGAAGCTGCAGCAGGACATGAGGAAGAAGAAGCAGGAAATGCTGGAGAAGCAGATTGAGTGGCAGAAAGTGAGACTGTTTAACACCCACACACTCACACACAGACTCACAGACACACACACACTCACACACACACACACACACACACACACTCACACACAGACTCACAGACACACACTTACTCACACACACACACACACACTCTTTCTAGCTCTGAGCTGCTGTCTCTACTTGGAATAACTCCTATCTCTCCTCCACCCCTCTCCTCTCCTCCCTCCTCTCCACCCCTCTCCTCCCTCCTCTCCACCCCTCTCCTCCCTCCTCTCCTCCTCTCCTCCGCCCCTCCCCTCTCCTCCCTCCTCTCCACCCCTCTCCTCCCTCCTCTCTTCCCTCCACTCCTCCACTCCTCCCCTCTCCTCCCTCCTCTACTCCCTCCTCTCCTCCTCCCCTCTCCTCCCTCCTCTCCTCCTCCCTCCTCTCCTCCTCCCTCCTCTCCTCCCTCCTCTCCTCCTCCCTCCTCTCCTCCCTCCTCTCCTCCCATCTCCTCCTCTCCTCCCCTGCCCCAGGCTCTGATCAGTCGACTTGAGAGGAATAGGAGGATGAAGCCAGAGGAGAGAGCTAACATCATGAAGACTCTGAAGGATCTGACAGAGAAGATCTCTCAGCTTCAGAACGAGATGACCCCGTCCTCTCAGCCCTCGTCCTCTCAGCCCTCGTCCTCTCAGCCCCCGTCCTCTCAGCCCTCGTCCTCTCAGCCCCCGTCCTCTCAGCCCTCGTCCTCTCAGCCCTCATCCTCCTCCGCCCCCACCTCTGCCCCCACCCCCACCCTCACCCCTGCCCCTGCTGTTCATGTTCATCCAGGACAGCCCAAAACCAAGACTGACGTGAGTCCCCAGAACCCCCCCTGCCTTTAACATATCCATAGTAACCTACATCCCATAGTGTCTCCGTAGTAACACACACCCCATAGTGTCTCCATAGTAATCTACACCCCATAGTGTCTCCATAGTAACCTACATCCCATAGTGTCTCCGTAGTAACACACACCCCATAGTGTCTCCATAGTAATCTACATCCCATAGTGTCTCCATGGTAACCTACACCCCATAGTGTCTCCATAGTAACCTACACCCCATAGTGTCTCCATGGTAACCTACACCCCATAGTGTCTCCATAGTAACCCACACCTCATAGTGTCTCCATAGTAACCCACACCTCATAGTGTCTCCATAGTAACCTACACCCCATAGTGTCTCCATAGTAACCTACACCCCATAGTTTCTCCATAGTAACCTACACCCCATAGTTTCTCCATAGTAACCTACACCCCATAGTTTCTCCATAGTAACCTACACCTCATAGTTTCTCCATAGTAACCTACACCCCATAGTTTCTCCATAGTAACCTACACCTCATAGTGTCTCCATAGTAACCCACACCCCATAGTGTCTCCATAGAAACCCAAAAACCTTAACGTCTCCATAGTAACCCACACCCCATTGTGTCTCCATAGTAACCCACACCCCAAAGTGTCTCCATAGTAACACACACACACCTTAGTGTCTCCATAGAAACCCAAACACCTTAATGTCTCCATAGAAACCCAAACACCTTAATGTCTCCATAGTAACCCATACACCTTAGTGTATGTACGTCTTCATATAACCCAAATCCTGTTTCATTTTTTTGTCTGTGCATGTTTATATATATTTTTTTGTGTGTGTGTTTTTTTTAAATATATATATATATATATATGTATGTGTGTGTGTGGGTTTATATATATATATGTGTGTGTGTGTGTCCAGGCCCAGAAGGAGCTGTTGGATGCAGAGCTGGACTTCCATAAGAAGCTGAGCTCAGGAGAGGATACCAGTGACCTGAAGAGGAGACTGGGTCTGCTGCAGGTGGAGGTGAGGCAGGGGGGGAGGGGGGGGTGGTGAGTGTGTGAGTGTCTTCACACCAGCCTCATCACCTGGGAAGAGAAGAGATGACATTATATTTTGGTTTCAAGGCTTTCCAATTTGATCAAAAACCATTAGGTTGGCGAAACATATAGATTCTGCCTTTTTCCCCACAACCTTGATTTATTTACATGTATTTATTTTATTTTCACACCAAATACATTTTTTCATTTATTTAGTCATTTATTTATTTATCAAACGCTTTTATCCAAAGCGACTTTCAAGAGAGAAGCTTAACAGAAGAGCATCAGTCACTGATCATAGCAGCGTGATGATCCCAAACACAGCAGGTTCATCATGATCACTTACTGTTTATGTCCTGATGTTTATTCTCTCTTTGGTCTCTCTCTCTCTCCCCTCCAGGCCACGAGATTGGGTCTGATTCCTCCAGGGCGGGGCAAGGGGCTGGTGCCTCGGGGGCGTGGCAGAGGTCGTGGGAGGGGCCGGGGAAGAGGCGGGGCCAACCACATGGTGGTGGACCATCGTCCCAAGGCGCTGGCTATCCTGGGACTGACACAGGAAGAGAAGGAGGAAGTCAAAGCCCACTTCCTGGTAAGAGGCACTTCCTGGTACAACCCAGTATCACATGAGAAACAGCAGGAGGTCGTCAGGAGGTCGTCACCTAAAGAAAGACCATCAGTCAGTGATCAGAAGGTCGCTAGGGAAGACCCCACTTCCTGTTTGGTCCCAGGAAACGCAGACAGCCGAAGGTGTTGGACTCTGGAACCTAACCTGTCATTCTGTTCTCCTCTCTAGAGATTTGGTGAGGTCGAGGATCTGAGGGACCACGACCCCACCAGTGTGGTCATGACCTTCAAGACCAGGAGCGAAGCGGAGAACGTATGTTCTACATGTGTTCACACACACACACACACACACACACACTGTGAATGGATTGTTATCAAGCTCTGTGGAAGCCAGATAACGACCCTTCATTAGAATCAGGTGTGCTGGAGCAGAGAAAAATCTAGAACTGTCAGGACAAGTGACCCCTGAGGACCAGGGATGGTGACCCCTGAATTAGACCAAGCATTAGTGTTGCATGGTGTACCGAAATGTTGATATAGCACAATTCGTACACTGGGTAACTCAAAGTGTGAGAGTGTAGATAAAAAAAATCCGTCAAACAGCTGTTTACACCCTTCTCAGGTTGTGTAATGTGACTGCAGATGTGTGACTTGAGGACTAAGCTCACCACACACATTACATTCATTTAGTTTTATCAGACGCTTTTATCCAAAGCGATTTACAAGAGAGAGCTTTACAAGAGAACATCGGTCACTGAGCATAGCAACGTGATAGAACCCAAACATATCTGGTTTATAGATTATGAAACATACATCGTGAGAACGGATAAGTGCCAAGGGAAGAACTATAAGAACTTTTAGACAAATAAATTACAAGACCTGCAATGAGGGGGAAATTATCAAAGAAATGATCAGTCTATAAAAAAGTGATAATTGATATTGATTATCATTTTTATGAGGTAACGAGCTGAGATTAGGAGCCACACTCTTAAAGGTAGTCCTCCTAATCTGTTACCTGTAGACACCTGTCCATAGAAGCAGTCACTAAGAGTCCAAACTCTTCACCATGATCAAAGAGCTGTCCAAGGATCGCACAAGACTGGATTATTCATAATGTTTCTCCTGGGGTCACAGGCGGCAAACCAGGGAGCAAAGTTCAAAGGTCGCGTGCTACAGATTTCCTGGTTCAAGCCAAAGACGCCTTCTGCATCCACCGAGCCAGAAGAGGAGGAGTCTAAGGAGGAAGTCAACACGGTAGCCCCTCCCTCTTAAAGTGACACAACAGTGACAAACATTCAGTAACGATCCTAGATCTAGCATAATAACTAGCATCAGTCTCCAGTCAACTTCCTGTTATAATATGAACCTGGTAGACAGCTCACTTCCTGTTTCCTGTCCCACAGGAGGAAGTGAGCCCCTACCTGTTGGCGGAAGAGGAGGAGGAAGACGAGGATGAAGATGATGAGTATGAGAGTCGCTCCTGGAGACGATGAAGATGCACGGTTTCTCCTTGCTGCCGAGGACAGTTGGTTTTCTACAAGGAGGATTTATTTGGATTAATTAACTTTTCTTTTGTCTCCCAAGACCAGTTTTCAGTATTTTGAAACTGAGGAATTGAGGACTCTAATATGACAATGCATAGTCTTTACTTTATTATTATTATTATTAATAGTAATTATAATATGTGTGTGTGTGTGTGTGTGAACACGCTTGAAACAAAAAGACTGTTTTGTATCTCTTTAAAAATCAGATTAATTATTCCAAATCTCACTTTTGCTGAGATGAGAGTCCCAGATAGTCGTGTTTGTTTGGATGTCTGAGGTCACTAGACTTTATCAGTAATGCACAACATTTGTGACTACTGTGAATAGGTATTTTTATACATATTTAAAAATATTTTGGGTTTTCTTTCCCCGTCCCCTATTGGTTTGGTGAATTTGGTCCGTAGCTAGGAGGTTTGTGGTGGGGGGGGGTTGTGTTCCATGTCAACATGCTCCAGATCAACAGGAACAGCTTCTTCAGCAGCTTCTGCTGCTCTGCCTCTCTAAACTAATGAGATAGGAACTCATGCTAGATTTAGAGACGTGTTTGGAGCGCCTGCGCTTCTGTCTCTGGAGGTAACCAGAGGTGTGGTGCCAGGTTATGGCCTTTTGATGGAGCAGACATGTGTCACAAGCCCCCTCCCCAGATCTAAGGTCTAAGACGTCTTTGGGACAAAAGGTTTGGAAGTCATCATTAGTTGTCAAAGGTGAACTTGGGAGACTGAGCAATGCTGTTTGAAGGTAAACAGTTTTGTTTTTTTGTTTTTGTTGTTGTTTTTTTGCCTTACATAATCAGCAGAAGGTTGTATTTTTACAAAAGGTTTGAGATTTTCATTTGTAAATTTTGTAAATGTTTGATATAGAAAATTACTATGTGTATACATCCCTTTTTATTTTTGTTTTTATTCGAACTCATTGGAGTGCATGTCAATCCTGTCAGGTGACGAGAGAGAGAGAGAGAAGTACCCTATATCTTTCAAATAAGAGTGTTTTGTAATCTGCTTATTTTTTAAGTAGGTGTGTTTAACCAGCCCTTAAGATGTTTGTCAGTGTAAGCAGCAGGATTCAACACCGGCTCTGTCGAACAGCTGTGCTCTCCATAACCAACCTCAGAGTTTCACCTGAGACTCACCTGAGACTCGCCTGAGACTCACCTGGTCTGTGGGTAGAACAGACTCACCTGAGACTCGCCTGAGACTCGCCTGAGACTCGCCTGAGACTCGCCTGAGACTCGCCTGAGACTCGCCTGAGACTCGCCTGAGACTCGCCTGAGACTCGCCTGAGACTCGCCTGAGACTCGCCTGAGACTCGCCTGAGACTCACCTGAGACTCACCTGGTCTGTGGGTAGAACAGGTTCACCTGAGACTCACCTGAGACTCACCTGAGACTCACCTGAGACTCACCTGAGACTCACCTGAGACTCACCTGAGACTCACCTGAGACTCACCTGAGACTCACCTGGTCTGTGGGTAGAGCAGCTTCACCTGGTCTGTGGGTAGAGCAGCTTCACCTGGTCTGTGGGTAGAGCAGCTTCACCTGGTCTGTGGGTAGAGCAGCTTCACCTGGTCTGTGGGTAGAGCAGCTTCACCTGGTCTGTGGGTAGAGCAGCTTCACCTGGTCTGTGGGTAGAGCAGCTTCACCTGGTCTGTGGGTAGAGCAGCTTCACCTGGTCTGTGGGTAGAGCAGCTTCACCTGGTCTGTGGGTAGAGCAGCTTCACCTTACAGAGACCTTGTCAGATGTAGGAAGGAATGTTCTCCAGAATATCAACAACTCACCAATGTGTGCACTTGACATGGGGTAATATTTTGTATTATTAGTCTCTAAAATGCTGTATTTGAACTTTACAAAAGTGAAGAAGGAAATGTCCTTCATGCCAACATGGACACCCCTGCTGATATTACTCCCACAAACTCCCACGAAGTATGGCCAGCAGTTTGACATCTCCACTGGTCATATATGGGAGCATGTCAAGCTTAGAGCCGTCTACTGTCTGGGTTGACAATGTCTGTTTGGTGGTAAATAACCTCCGCCCCTTGTGTGATGATCTCTTCTGATTGGTCCTCATGTCTCACAGAACTCGAGAGCTGCTCTCTTATTGGACGGCTTTGGTACTCGGCCGACAATTGGTCGCAGGAATGTCTCACTAACATATTAAACCTTGTCTAACAACTACTGTGACACGATGGTAGTAAAATGTACAACATTTATTGGATAAGAGATTTTTGGATTTGTTACTGTTTATATTTGCCGGATGTGGATGTATTTTTTGATTTATTCTGTAAAATGGATTTCTAACTGGATAGCATGTCTGCTTTTATCAATAAAGACAGAGGAATGGGGGTTACTGACAGGAGCAAAAGATACTAAAGTCAAACTATTTCAATTGGACAAAAAAAGAGAGACAAAAAAGTTTGAAAAGGACATTTGACCAAAAGACAAAAGAAAAAGAAAAAAGTGAATTTCAAACTTTGTGGAGGACAGAAACCATTCCTAAAGATATGACCTGACAAACGACTGCTGTCTCTTTATTTGGTGTTGCTAGCACTAATATATCACTTATGAATATGGATGTAGTTTTATATATATTCTTTCATGGAAATGATAAACAATGTAAGACTAGTGTGTAATTCTCCGAACACTTAACACTTAGGAGTTCATTTGTATCTGGGCCAAAGTAGTGTTGTGGTAGTGGCCTGTTGAAGAGTTGAAACAAGCACGGACCCTAAAAACTGGTGTGTTTGAGGACATGAAGCAGGAAATACTTCTTCTTGTTCAAAGTGTTCTTGGTGTCTCATGGGGGGGGTAATCTAGGGGTCTGGTGAGACTCAGAGAGAGAGGGTCTTCTCCAGAGACTGAGAGGAAGGTCAGGGGTCAGGGCTGATGATACATGGGGATATGGAGCCTTTGACATTCATTATAGATGGTGGGGCAGGACAGAGAGCGAAGAGGTGAAGATGAGCAGACCGTCTATCTTTTTGTCCACAGGGAGGAAAGTGTTTTATCTAGCAGCTCAATGAACCATGTACAACATGACACTTTACTCCCTGAGAGCTGTATGTTTCATTGTACCTACAAGGGTTAGGGTTCCAGATCTCCCTGCTGGGCTTCACACATCATCTGACCTTCTCACCCAAATGACATAAATAGGACAGAATTATATTTCAGCATGACTAAGGTCTTAGATAAGGGTTTCTATAGGACCTGGTCGCTGCTTTTCACTTCCACATACAAGATTACATGGGATAATACAGTCCTGGCTATTTGACCTTTGACTTCACTCACTGTTCAGAGTTGCATGGGTTAATGAACTCTGGCCAACTAAGACATGCTCTCCTAACTAAGACATGCTCTTTAACTAAGACATGCTCTTTAACTAAGACATGCTCTTTAACTAAGACATGCTCTTTAACTAAGACATGCTCTTTAACTAAGACATGCTCTTTAACTAAGACATGCTCTTTAACTAAGACATGCTCTTTAACTAAGACATGCTCTCCTAACTAAGACATGCTCTTTAACTAAGACATGCTCTCCTAACTAAGACATGCTCTTTAACTAAGACATGCTCTTTAACTAAGACATGCTCTTTAACTAAGACATGCTCTTTAACTAAGACATGCTCTTTAACTAAGACATGCTCTTTATCTAAGACATGCTCTCCTAACTAAGACATGCTCTCCTAACTAAGACATGCTCTCCTTAGACATGCTCTACCAAAGCCAGCTGTGAACACACTTGGAGTGTTGAACAGTTACAATGACTGCCATATTATATATTTGCTTTTGGCCTTTTCTCAATATCTCGTTGAAAATATCGCCCATAGATTACATACTGTCAGAACGGTCTCACACAGCTCATTAAATTACGCAAAGGATCAGTAGGCTTGCATGCATTAGTTATTTTAAGTCGATTTGGTGAGCCTACAATTTATAACTAACTTCTGTGTGAGTGATCATTTTCAAGTCGATGACTACGAGCACGCTGACATTTTATATTAGACAGCAAATGCACAGAAAGAAATGCTTTTACACTTTTATCCAAAGCCACTTGCAAGAGAGAGCTTTACAAAAGGGCATCTGTCACTGATCATAACAACATGATAGACCCCAAACATTGTGGGTAGTCAGATTATGAAATATACATTGTGTGAAACCAAACAAGGGCCAAAGGGAAGAACCACAAGAGCGTTCAGTTTAAAAAAGTTACAATTACATTGCATGTGTCTCAAACATAATACTGTACCTGCAGGAAAGCAAGCAATAACAATAATATACCTCACTGCAGGTCCAACAATTCAGAATCAGGTTAGAACTGGGCAGAAAGAGCAACAAAGCCCTCAATAAGACATTATGGTCCCAGGGGGGAAACTAAATGACTAAAAACCTTTACCCAAACCTTTACACACATACACACACACACACACACACACACACACATACAGTGCATCCAGAAAGTATTCACAGCTCTTCGATTTTCCCACATTCTGTCATGTTACAACCTCTACACATTCTCTAATGATTCTCTAATGGCTGCGGAAGGAGGTAGAGCTGCTGCTCGTGGTAGATCAAAACCTGATATATACGCGGCTTCGGATGGGAAAGTTATTGTGGAAGACGAACTCCTAAACTTTCTTGTTGTCAAAATGAAAACTATATGTCATGATGAAATTGTTTGAATGGTTGTAAACCACTTCAGCACCGAGTGGATTGAGAACTCCAAGAGAGTGCTGTTTGAACTCTGCCCAAACAATCAGCGCAATGTGACACATAAAGGGGCGCAAAAAGACGCAAACAATGTCAAAAGCTGTCTGAAACTGCTTAACGAGGTGGGTGAAAATGTCCCTCGTTTTGTGTCTCATCATCTCGACGAGCTCCCGCCAGTGTCTTTCAATAGCCTGGATGTTTCTTGCCTGCTTGGCAGAATTGAACAGCTTAGCGCGGAGATTGGAGTTATGAAGCAGGCCATGTTTACGCAGACAAGTGCCTGCGAGGATCTCCGTGCAGTAACAGCTGATATTAGACAACGCCTGTACGTGATCGAGAAGCCAGGTACGAGCGGAGGGCCTGCGCCTACCCAGTCGGAGGTGAACCATGCCTGCGGAAGCGGGGAGACCACCAGCCGGGGCTCTGACAGTGCAACCCCGGCTCCTGACAGGACTATCAACGCAGCAACGGGAGCCACAAATGCGAATGGCGCGCCAGTGTCACCGACGTGGACTCGTGTGGTGAAGGAGGGTCGCCGGTTAAAACATGCCACTGGGAAGTCTCCTATGCCATCCAAACCCCGCCTGTACCCCTCTAGAGAGAAGAAGACAAGCGGGATTGTTGGAACGGGTGCTGGGGGAAGCATACAAGCCATAACAACAAAGTCGGTGAGTGTTTTTGCTACACGCTTCTCGCCTGACTTGGAGCCGCACTCACTGGCTAGTTACTTGAGAGAGAAACTAGGCCGGGACGTCACTTGTGAAAAGATTGACACTGTACAGACCCGATTCAGCTCATTCAAAATAACCGCCGTATGCAAAGAGGTTGGTGAAATGTATTAGCCGCAGCTGTGGCCTGAAGGGACTTTTGTGAGGCGCTTCTTTGAGGTGCGCAAACCCAGGGTTGCCGCATGTCCAGTGGGTGATCATGCAAGGAATATGGTGTCTGTGAACGAGACTGTAATGTAGATATGTTTGTGTCTCCTATGACCGGTATTAGAGTTGTGTCATACAACTCGCGTGGCCTGCGCCTCGGACACGGGGCAAAGCGCAGCGAATTGTTATTGACAAGCTCTTGGAGAACACAGACATCTTGTGCATACAAGAAACATTTTTAGCGAAACAAGACCTAGACCAGCTGAAGTCAATAATGACTTCCATGGGGCAGGGGAGTCTACAACAGATCTAAGCACTGGAATATTGCGGGGAAGAATTCCTGGGGGAGTGGCCATACTTTGGCATAAGAAATACGATCCGCTGATCAGTGTGATTCGGCTTGAGGGGTATTGCCATCAAAGTTGTTCATAATGACAAAGCTTTTGTTATTTTAAATGTTTATACTCCATATGAATGCTACAAAAATGAGGATGAATATATTAACCGGCTTGGTTTTATTAGCTCTTTTATTAAAGAAAATGAATGTACATGCATATTTACTGTGGGTGACATGAATGCTGATATCTCTGACAAGAAATCCCTGTTTGGCCAACACTTAGTGCAGTTTTGTGATGACAGCAAGCTGGTTCTCTCCAGCAAAGTACTTTTGCCTGTAGATAGCTACACATATATAAGTGAAGCATGGCATACAACATCCTGGCTGGACCACTGTGTATGCACAGATGATGCTCATGACGGTTTAGATACAATTGAGATCATGTATGGGATGGCTACAACTGATCACATACCTGTATCATTGGTATTAAATGTTAAGAATATACCTGAGTTGTCCAGCTATGATAACCATGATCCAATAGGAAAACTAAATTGGGCAAGGATGACAGAAAAGGACCTCTGGCATTACAAGTCATTGACTGAAAATGTTTTTAGTAATGGTGATATCCCATCTGATGCTATCTTATGTGATGACATTAACTGTAAGAACCAGAATCATGGGAAAGATCTGTGTATGATATATGAGAAGATTGTCAACTGTCTTATTAGTAGTGGTAAGCTTTTCTGCAACAAAAGTGGTAAACAACATAATATCAGACCGGGATGGAATGAATATGTGTATGAACTCCATGCAGAGGCCAAAGAAGCTTTTAAAACATGGGTGTTATCAGGGAGAGCTAGGCATGGGCCTGAGTGTGAGCACAAGAAACAGGCAAATGCAAGATTCAAATATGCTGTACGCTTCATTAAAAGAAACGAGCAGGCTATGAGGGCTAACTCCATGGCTAAAAAGCTTCAGCAGAATAATTCCAATGATTTCTGGAAAGAAGTAAAGGTTATTAATAACAGTAAGGTGCCGTTGCCGTCTAGTATTGCTGGAATCACTGGACCTGAAAATATTGCAGAACTCTGGAGAAAACATTATAGTGACATTTTTAACTGTGTTAAGAGTGAGGAATTTAACGCTGGAAAGATTCTTTTTAATGATGGGGTGATTATCAGACCTGATGAGGTGTGCTATGCCATTGAGAAGCTGTCTATGAACAAAGCATGTGGTCTTGACCAGATAACAGCAGAACATCTAAAACATGCTTGTGGTAGAATACCCGTCTTGCTTGCTATGTGTTTTACTGGGTTGTTGATGCATGGCATTCTACCTGACTCTATGTTGTCCGTATTGTTAGTGCCAGTGATTAAAGTCAAAACTGGGAAAATCTCCAGCATGGATAACTACAGGCCAATTGCTCTGGCTAGCATACTATCTAAAGTTTTAGAAATAATTATTTTGGATAGGATTAGTGAGTATGTGGAAACCACTGACAACCAGTTTGGTTTTAAAATTAAACTTGGAACAGATCATTGTATATATGCACTTAAAGAAGTCATAAGTAAATACAGACGACAGAACTCTACCATGTTTATGTGCTTCTTAGATGCATCAAAAGCGTTTGATAGGATTAACCATGGTAAGATGTTTGCCAAACTACAAGAGCGAGGAGTCCCACCTTACCTGATAAGGATTTTGCAGTTTTGGTACACACAACAAACCATGCAAATTAGATGGGGCAGTAGTTTATCTGAACCCTGTCAAGTCACCAATGGGGTGAGACAGGGTGGCATCTTGTCACCTGTCTTCTTCAATGTGTATATGGATGATCTTTCTAAGAAGCTTAACGGATGTAAGACTGGTTGTATGGTGGGAGACAGTCTTATAAATCACCTCATTTACGCTGATGATTTGGTCATCATGTCTCCATATAGTGCTGGGCTACAGCAACTGCTTAAAGTGTGCTCTAGCTACGGAGTTCAAGATGACATCAAGTTCAATCCTAAGAAGAGCGTTATTATGATTGCTAAAACGAAGGAGGATCAGAAGCAAACGTTTCCTTCATTCTTACTGTCTGACAGTACCCTAGAGGTGATTAGGAAGGTACGGTACTTAGGGCACATCATCACTGATGATCTTTGTGATGATGATGATGTCCAGCGCCAGTGCTGTAAGCTTTATGCTCAGGCCAATATGTTGGCACGCAAATTTCATATGTGCACTGATGATGTTAAAGTCAGTCTCTTCAGAGCCTACTGTACCCCATTTTACACAGCTCACCTCTGGTGTAAATATAGAACAGCAAAACTAAAAAAGTTACAGGTAGCGTATAACGATGCGTTTAGGATCCTCCTTAAGCTTCCTAGATGGAAAAGTGCTAGCTCTTTGTTTGTGACTAGTAATGTCCCCACCTTTCTTGCTGTGTTGAGAAAGTTAATGTATAAATGTATGTGTCGACTTCTAGAGTCAAAAAACAAAGTAATAATTGCACTCACTGACACTAAACATAGTGATACAAGGTACTCCTCTGGGCTGTGGAAACATTGGAATCGTTGCTTGTATGTATTTTAATTTGTGTTGTCATGTATTTGTATTGTCTTTTTATATGGAACTTTGAGTCCGGAATAAAGTATTTATTCATTCATTCATTCATTCTATTAAATTAATCTCTTAACTAAAAAAGTTTTCGGACATATTTTGAATTAACTAAAACTGGAAAACTCAGATGATATTGCCGCCGCATGCTTCACTGTAGTGATGGTATTGGTCTGGTGATGAGCGGTGCCTGGTCTCCTCCATGGTGATGAGCGGTGCCTGGTCTCCTCCATGGTGATGAGCGGTGCCTGGTCTCCTCCATGGTGATGAGCGGTGCCTGGTCTCCTCCATGGTGATGAGCGGTGCCTGGTCTCCTCCATGGTGATGAGCGGTGCCTGGTCTCCTCCATGGTGATGAGCGGTGCCTGGTCTCCTCCATGGTGATGAGCGGTGCCTGGTCTCCTCCATGGTGATGAGCGGTGCCTGGTCTCCTCCATGGTGATGAGCGGTGCCTGGTCTCCTCCATGGTGATGAGCGGTGCCTGGTCTCCTCCATGGTGATGAGCGGTGCCTGGTCTCCTCCATGGTGATGAGCGGTGCCTGGTCTCCTCCATGGTGATGAGCGGTGCCTGGTCTCCTCCATGGTGATGAGCGGTGCCTGGTCTCCTCCATGGTGATGAGCGGTGCCTGGTCTCCTCCATGGTGATGAGCGGTGCCTGGTCTCCTCCATGGTGATGAGCGGTGCCTGGTCTCCTCCATGGTGATGAGCGGTGCCTGGTCTCCTCCATGGTGATGAGCGGTGCCTGGTCTCCTCCATGGTGATGAGCGGTGCCTGGTCTCCTCCATGGTGATGAGCGGTGCCTGGTCTCCTCCATGGTGATGAGCGGTGCCTGGTCTCCTCCATGGTGATGAGCGGTGCCTGGTCTCCTCCAAACATGACGCCTGATGTCATTAACACCAAAGAGTTCCATCTTTATCTCGTCAGACCAGAGAATTTGGTTTCTCATGTTTTGAGAGTCATTCAGGTGCCTTATGGGAAATTCCAGACAGGCTGCCTGGCTTCCGTCTGGCCACTCTACCACATAGGCCTGACTGGTGTATTACTACAGAGATGGTTGTCCTTCAGGAAGGGTCTCCTCTCTCCGCAGAGGCATGCTGGAGCTCTGACAGATTGACCATCAGGTTCTTGGTCACCTCCCTGACTAAGGCTCTTCTCCCCGGATCGCTCAGTTTAGACGGCCGGCCAGCTCTAGGAAGAGTCCTGGTGGTTACAAACGTCTTCCATTACCAAAGAATGGAGGCCACTGTGCTCATTGGTACCTTCGAAGCAGCATCCATTTTTCTGCCTCCTTCCCCAGATTTGTGCCTCCAGACGATCCTGTCTCACAGCTCTACAGACACTTCCTCTGACTTCATGTCTGGTGTTTGTGCTCTGACATGCTGGTCAACTGTGGGACTTATATAGTGTTGCGGACCAAAACTGGGATACAGGAGTAAATAGATGTTAAGGACCAAATACCAAGTTACCAATAATGTTTAATGAAACAGATAATGATGCATTCACAATGAACAGACACAATGAACAATCAAAGAAGGCTTTCAATGGAGAATGTAGTCTGACAACAACCAACCAAGTTCCTGTCCAGTCTCAGTTCTGCCTCTCTGTCCTTGAGAGCTTCGTTTAGCACCTCCCCAAACAAAGGAGGTGTTTGTTGGCTGATTGGTCAGAGACACAGGGGAGTAAACGTGAAAATGTCCAATGGATGGTTCAGAGTCTTTTTGAGGGCGTATCAGGGCTGGTCCGGGGTGATGGAGTGCAACAGGGGGAGAGAGAAGGAGAGAAGTAAGAAATCAGGACGAGGAGACAGATTGGAATTAAGCGAGGAGAATGTCTCCTTCAGAGTTAGAGAGGGTAGGGGTGGGGGGTCAGGGCTAGCGCCGCAGAAGAGCATCTGAACCAACAGGGAATGAGGGTCCTTTTTCAGAGTTAGAGGGGACAGGGGCAGGGGTCGGGGCTGTGTGAGGGTCTGGATACAGGGTTGGCCAGGTGTTGGTTCTGTAGGTTTGGGACAGGCCAAAGATCAGAATGTCCATGTGGTTGGCCTAGGGGAGTTTGGGCAGAATGGATATGACGTTGTCCTGTGGGAGCGAAGAGATACGTCTTTGTGCAGGAGTGAGTTATGATACAAGTGACCTTGCATGTAGTAAAACACTTCCAGTCCTCTCTGCTTACCACATTTCTCTGTCGCCCTTTCTCAGACATTCAACTTACATGCTATGTTAGGACAGAGTGAATACATGAAATCCAGTAACATTTCCATTAGAAATAATAATGTATTAAGCAATAATAGTGTCAATAGAACCTGGTTGCTGTTCCTTACTCCACGTACAGGTTTGAATGAGATAATACAACCCTGGCTATTTCAACCTTTGACCTCTCACATGGTGCAGAGTTGCATGGAATAATACACTCTGTTAGTTATGACCTTTAACATCAGCAGCTCAGGCCTGCAATAGTGTTAGTGAAGACTGGCACTATGGTGCTTTATTTAGTGTTAGTAATTCATGACACATTAGAGGTTAACCAAGATGTAATAGTATAGCAGCATGGTCAGTATGGTGATGTACAAATGTGGCAACATTGTCAGTATGTTTTTAATTCTCCACAATCCCAGTTGGTAAATATTTTAAAGTTTCCAAAGAATCCCTCCCTTCACTCCCTTTAATGGGTGTGACAAACAATCTAACTTTAAATTATCTCAGAGAAATGAGGACATACCTGACATCAGGCCAGCACCATAAACCCTAGAAAACTTTAGAACAGGTTAGACAAAGTTATACAATTCAGATATTATTGTTACAATGATCCCTTCTTTCACACCCTCTAACCTAAAATAACAGTGACCAAAACAGACATTGAGCCCAATGACTTAAAACCTTTAAAGGGTGTGTCAATCATAACCTCAAAATATCTACAGCGATCCAAGATTAAACAGGATTCAATACTTCAAAAGTGTACTAAAACACCTGGGTAAAGGTAAATGTGGAAGAAGAGGTAGAATGTTAGTAAATGATCAAACAGTCAATATACGAAATCTAAACCCTACATGGTTGAATAATACTGATCAGACATCTTTAAACATGACATGATGAGACTATGCAGCGTTATAAGCACGTGATGGGGAACACTGGACACGGTGGGGAAAACCCTGGTGGTCTTATAGGGAGAAAACCCACCGTCACCCCGCAGAGTGGGCATTCGACATCCAGGAACCCAGAGCAGACCTGGACAAACTCACAGGCCCCCCTTCACCACACAGATACAAATATAGCCAAGCAAGTTTATCAATATAGTAATTAAGAATAAGACTATAAGAAAATAAAACCTTTCCCAAGGACATTCGGTCAGATCGTGTCTTCACTTGCTGTGATTAGATGACACAGATGTTAGGGGACACATCACACCAGTTCTGTTCAGCGTAATCATCCATTTCAGTTCCCACGTAAAACTGATGTTGTGGTGTTTCAGGAGAAGCACAAGCTGCCAGCTTCCCTGTCACACTCTCAAAGCATGGCCAGCAACAGCACAACCCCACAGCCAGAATATCCCTGATGCTGGTACTCCCAGCACAGTGATGACATATGACCAGCTAATTCTTACTTAGTGATGTAAGCCCCTTCAGTGCCTTAGTTACTGAACCGCCTGGAGCTGTGTTGTTGGGGATAAAGGTGCAACATATAGTCCCGAAGATCTTACACACCTCACCCTTCTCAGCCAACATGTCTAGTGTCGTACGATTTTGCAGGGTCATGGTGCTGCCTCCTCCCATCAGATTAATTCCACACATTTTGGGGTGTGTGGAAATTGGTGTGTTAGTGTTTGTGTGCCGATTCTGGTTATTAGTGACTGGGTTGGTTCTCACTTCGTCCCGAGTATCCGACTGTTCTGATAGTTGTGTTAGAGAGTGGTGTTGTTTGTCTTATCTCCTTCAGGCAGGATACCGCCGCTCCGGTGTCCACCATTAGTTCCACTTCTTCTCCATTGACTAAGCAGGTGATTATTGGTTCTTCGCTGGCCAGCGTGTCACCTGCAGTCGGATCCTCTGGGCTCCGTCAGTAGTCTGCCTCCCACTGGTCTTGCTGTCTCACGGCCCTCAGAAGCAGCTGTGCAGCGGGTCCCCTAGGGCGATCGCTAGGCGGCTGTTGGGGTGGTTGTGGCCGATGATGTGGTGGTGGTCTTGTTGCGTATCCTGTTGGTTGGCTTCTGCCACCTCCTCTCTGGTAGTTTCCTCTTCCTCTTGGTCTGTGGCAGTTGTTGGTGTAGCCAAATGGGGGGTTCATGTATCTCTCAGGGCAATCTCTCACCCAATGAGACTCGTCTCCGCAGATATAACACCCGAGCTGGTCCTGTACACCGGTGGTTGTTCTTCTTCTCCTTGGGTCGTCACGGTTCGGTCCGTAGTTCCCTGGTGCGGGTGGTGGGTCTTGATCACGTGGGTACCTTTCTGGAGACCGTTGCCTCCGCATGGGTCGTCGTGGCTCCCGCTGATTATCCGTCTCTTGTTCGATATCTACTGCCATGTGCTCCAGCTGTGGCGTATCCACTGCCGTCTGTGACTTGGCGACCTTCTTCTTTTCATTCGTTACGTTGTTCTTTTCGGTGATCTGCTGTTTCAGCAGCTGTCTTTGCATTGCCACCAAACTCTCTTCCATCTCTGTCTTTGCCTCTAGGTATTTCTTGTGATGATGACTGATGTATGCCTCCCACTGTTTTGTAGGTTTGCTCTCCAAGTCAACCACATCCATCAGCCTTTCCTGAACTGGCTTGGGCAATGCCCTTACCACTCCGGCCTTCCACAGCCTGAAGTGAATTATATTGGAATCATGGCGTTCTCCTGTGCCTTCCAACCACACATCTTCGCATCGTTTAAAGAAGACTTGTAGGTTTTCAGCCGGCTCCATCGTCAGATAGTTTATGGCGGCTAGGTTTTGTTCTTGTGGATATATATCTTCCAATGAGTCCCAGTATCTTCCTCTGATGTCATTGAACGGTTCTCTATTGTCACGATCTTCACACCCAGCTCGGGCGTCTATCCGTTGGACCAGCTCAGCACTATCCACTTGCAGGATGACGGCTCGGATGTCGCCCACAGATAGTCGGTCTTCAGCTGTCAGCTTTTCGAATGTTCTTATCCATGACCTGGCTCCTGATGTCAGTGGTGGCAGTTGAGCTGCTAGGTCCTTCATGTCACGCTGGCTCCATGGCTCATGTTGCACTCCCCCGGCTCCATCCATCACCAAATGGGATTGGACGTTTTCTGGAGCGTCTCCGTGGTTTCCGCCATGGGTTGACCTTGATCTGGTACGGGTGGAGATCCCTCCCACGCCAGCTTGTTTTACGTCTAGTTCTTTTCCTGTGACTGTTACAGCTTCCAATTCCCTAGTTCCCCTTGTCTCTGCTTCCTGTTTGAACTCCCCCATCATCCATGTGGGAGTTAACAAGGCTTTAGGAGGCCCATGTGTAGTTGTTTTGCTCTGTGCTCCTTGGTCGTATACATCATAGCCAATTCTGTGGGGGACCTCGTAATGTGTTGCATAAAGGCTGCGTAGCCATTCTTGGGCCTGGCCATTGCTACTTTGGTTTTCTAGGTCCATGTCTTCTCGTCCATCATGGGCTTCTTTCTCGATGACCTCCGGAGTTCCAGACTTAACTTTGAACTTTCCAGACTTGACCTCAAACATCGGTGCGTGAATATTACTAGTACATGGATTTTGGTGTACATAGGGAGGTGGAGCAGTGGGAGTCACGACTTGTTTTATGTCCGGATACAGTTTTTCCTTCTTTGCTTTATTGTTCTGAGAATCTGTTGTTGTTGTTGTTGGTTGTTTGTCGTCTGATGCCATCATCAGCAGTAGTTCTGTGGCTCGGGCCAGTCTTGTCTTGGCCTTGTCATAGGCACGCTTGCTTCCTCCTATCCTGTGGCTTCCTGCTTTTTCCCAAGCTGTTTTCTTCAAATGAAGCTCTTGTCTCTCAAATTCTGCAAGCTTCTTCCTGCCTTCTTGCGTTCTTCTTGTTTTCTCATCCATTATGACTCTGATCGTCCAATCCTGGTATATTTCTTCAAATGCTTTTTCTTTTTTACCCATATCCTTTGCAGGAGTCATGGAAGCCAGTTTATTCCATGCTTCTTCACTTACAGCTTTAAAAACAGCTAGTTTGTCGGCCATCTTAATTTGTAAAAATGTATTATTACTGTGTTTCTTGTTATTTATTATTACTATGTTTCTTGTTAATTATTATTACTATTTTAGTGGTATAGTATTGGTGTGGCACTAAATGCCTTCTCCGTATCTTATGTTGGGGTCAATGTATCTGGCTTGTCGCCAAACCCAAATTTGGAAAGAGTCTACGGGGGTGCAGACACGGACTAGGCACTTGTTATATTTGTTATCTATCAGACGATAAAGGGAAAAGGCAAAAACGCAAAACAATGTTAAAACGCAGAGCACGTCAGTGCACCTAAATAGTTCAACTATGTCTGTAATATGATATCCGTCCTGTGAACCGTGAGCCTATTTTACCACTAAGAGTTATACCTAGACCTATAAATCATTCAATAAACCTGTGTGTGTGTGTGTGTGTGTGTGCTCTTGTTCCTTCACCACAAGGATAGAGAAAGTGTGTGTGTACTAGAGAGTTGGGAAAGGGAGGGGTAAGAGTGGGGGAGAGGGCGGAGATAAGGATGTGCGTGTGTGTGTGAGAGAGAGATAGAGAGAGAGAGAGTGAGAGAGAGAGAGAGAGAGTAAGAGAGAGAGAGAGAGAGTTGTGTGTGTACGAGAGAGAGAGAGAGATAGATAGAGAGAGAGAGAGAGAGGGAGAGATGAAGAGAGAGAGAGTAAGAGAGAGAGAGAGAGTTGTGTGTGTGCGAGAGAGAGAGAGAGAGATAGATAGATAGAGAGAGAGAGAGAGAGAGAGAGAGAGAGAGAGAGAGAGAGAGAGAGAGAGAGAGAGAGAGAGAGAGAGAGAGATAGATAGATAGATAGATAGATAGATATAGAGAGAGAGAGAGAGAGAAAGCGAGAGAGAGAGAGGGAGAGATGAAGAGAGAGAGAGAGAGAGAGAGAGAGAGTCAGATAAGACAAACCAACGTTTATTTTACACCGTAATAACTTCAGAAACAACACAAAATGATCAAACTTCAGAAACAACTATTAATCCACAGTTATCTAACACGTCTTATGCACATAAAGATGAGACTCTATCTCATCAATCAATAATCAACCTCACACAGATGGGGCTCCACCCATCGATCAATAACCAATGTCACTTGTCTGGGACTCGAACCCGGGACCTTCTACACTCAGTAGGGTTATCAGACTGCCAAGCACACTGACTCCGTCAATAATCAATGAGATCTCCACATTAAACACACAAGGCAAAGTGCTATCAAAACTGCCAGGCTCCTCAGCCCTGTTATCAGCTCCAAGAGATCAGCCAGGAATTTAAACAAATCTCCCCGTCAAATGGCAAACTACCTTATTTTACTTATTCTGACTACACTGCCAGGCACACCGGCCCCGTTATCAGGTCCAAGAGATCAGCCAGGAACTTCAAATAAGTAACCCTGTCAATTGGCAAACTATCTTACTATGAAAACAATGCTTAGACTTTAACAAATGTGATTGCATCAATCATCAGGCTTCAACAGTCTTTTACAGGGACAGTGGTCAATTTAGTTCTAAACAGCCTTTAGTCACAGACCTACAGTAGTTCACCAACACTCATTCCTAAAGCTACAGGGTCTTAAACTATGCAGATTTAGTTTTAACTGGCTCTGCTTACCTTTTTTAGTTGTGCGCACGAATGAGTGTCAATAAACCACCGCCTGGACTGCTCCCGCTGGGCTGTAGAGAGTGACCCCTCTTCAGGGTCCTCACGGCCAGAGATGATCTCCCTCCCAGACACGTTCAGGGTCACCAAATTGTTGCGGATCAAAACTGGGATACGGGAGTAAATAGTCGTTAAGGACCAAATACCAAGTTACCAATAATGTTTAATGAAACAGATAATGATGCATTCACAATGAACAGACACAATGAACAATCAAAGAAGGCTTTCAATGGAGAATGTAGTCTGACAACAACCAACCAAGTTCCTGTCCAGTCTCAGTTCTGCCTCTCTGTCCTTGAGAGCTTAGTTTAGCACCTCCCCAAACAAAGGAGGTGTTTGTTGGCTGATTGGTCAGAGACACAGGGGAGTAAACGTGAAAATGTCCAATGGATGGTTCAGAGTCTTTTTGAGGGCGTATCAGGGCTGGTCCAGGATGATGGAGTGCAACAGAAATATGAATCATCAGATTGTAATTAAGAGAGGAGAGGGTCTCTTGAGTTAGAGAGGGTGGGGGCAGGGGTCAAGGCTGGTGCCGTGGTACCAACAGGGAAAGAGGGTCTTTTCCCGGGAGGACAGGTCAGGGGTTTGGGTGGGTGAGGGTCAGGATATAGGCTGCAACATTGTGCAGGAAATGTATGATTGATTCAACATGCGCCAAATTCTAGTTAGTAAGCCCTTGAGTGAAAGCTCCTATTGAAAGGCTAATAAAGGAGAGAAGGCCATCAGTATGCAGTTAAAGATCCCTCTCAGCAAAAGACAATAACTAGATCATACTAAAAGTATAAATACTACCACCAATGTCTGAATGGATAGGTTGTTGAGTCTCCCCTCTTTGGCTTCTCCCTGCTGCTATGTACTAACTTATCTCTAAAGGTTGATACTTTGGCTGAATGCTCCATTGTCCCAAACCTCCCTTCTCTGGCCTTCAAATCACGCTGTAATGGAACAAAGTGAATACAACAGAAATCCAGTAACATTTCCATTAGAAATAATAAAGAAATAAAGAAACTCTCTCTTTCCCTTTCTCTTTTTCTCTCGGTTCATCTCTCTGTTCATCTCTCTCGCTCTTTCTCTCTCTCTCCCCTCTCACACTCTGCCTCTCTCTCTCTGTTCATCTCTCTCTCTCTCTCTCTCTCTCTCTCTCTCTCTCTCTGTTCATCTCTCTCTCCCCTCTCACACACTCTCTCTCTCTCTCTGTCTCTCTCTCTCCCTCTCTCTGTCTCTCTCTCTGTCTGTCTCTGTCTCTCTCTTTCTGCCTCTATCTCTCTCTCTCTCTGTTTCTGTCTCTGTCTCTCTCTCTGTCCCTCTCTCTCTCTCTCTCCCTCTCTCCCTATCTCTCTCTCTGTCTCTCTCTCTCTCCCTCTCTCTCTCTCTCTCTCCCTCTCTCTCTCTCTCTCTCCCTCTCTCTCTCCCTCTCTCTCTCTCCCTATCTCTCTCTCTCTCTCTCTCCCTCTCTCTCTCTCTCTCTCTCTCCCTATCTCTCTCCCTGTCTCTCTCTCTGTCTCTCTCTCTCTCCCTCTCTCTCTCTCTCTCTCTCTATCTCTCTCCCTATCTCTCTCTCTCTCTCTCTGTTCATCTCTCTCTCCCCTCTCACACACTCTCTCTCTCTCTCTCTCTCTCTCTGTTCATCTCTCTCTCCCCTCTCACACACTCTCTCTCTCTCTCTGTCTCTCTCTCTCCCTCTCTCTGTCTCTCTCTCTGTCTGTCTCTGTCTCTCTCTTTCTGCCTCTATCTCTCTCTCTCTCTGTTTCTGTCTCTCTGTCTCTCTCTCTGTCCCTCTCTCTCTCTCTCTCCCTCTCTCCCTATCTCTCTCTCTGTCTCTCTCTCTGTCTCTCTCTCTCTCTCTCCCTCTCTCTCTCTCTCTCCCTCTCTCTCTCTCTCTCTCCCCTCTCTCTCTCTCCCTATCTCTCTCTCTCTCTCTCTCTCCCTCTCTCTCTCTCTCTCTCCCTATCTCTCTCTCTCTCTCTCTCTCTCTCTCTCCCTATCTCTCTCCCTGTCTCTCTCTCTGTCTCTCTCTCCTATGCCTGGATTATAAAATTCTATCAAGGTGTTTGGCTAACAGGCTGAAAGAGGTACTAGAAAGCATAGTACACAGAGACCAGTCCTACTGTGTTCCTGGCAGGTCGATGATGGATAACATTTGTCTCATGCGAGATGTCATTGACTGGGCGAGACTTGAGGGGCAGGACTTGGGAATCCTGTCTGTCGATCAGGAGAAAGCTTTTGATCGTGTTTGTCACTCATACCTGTTTGATGTAATGGTGTCGTTTGGGTTTGGGAATGTATTCATGTCATGGGTGCGT
>CM059343.1:7537893-7547893 GCA_030340685.1 Protosalanx chinensis
GTGACCTGTGGCCCAGCGCTGCCCTGGAGGCCTGGATGTCCTCTGAAGCCAGTGACCTGTGGCCCAGCGCTGCCCTGGAGGCCTGGATGTCCTCTGAAGCCAGTGACCTGTGGCCCAGCGCTGCCCTGGAGGCCTGGATGTCCTCTGAAGCCAGTGACCTGTGGCCCAGCGCTGCCCTGGAGGCCTGGATGTCCTCTGAAGCCAGTGACCTGTGGCCCAGCGCTGCCTTGGAAGCCTGGATGTCCTCTGAAGCCAGTGACCTGCGGCCCTGCTGGGTGTCTGCGGGCGCCTGCACCTTTTGATGCTGCCACTGTGGAGCTCTCTGAGGAGAAGAAAGTCTCTAACTCCAAGGTGATTCCACTGTTCTCCATGTTGGACTTCTCAATGGAAGAAGAAGTGAAAGCCACTGACTCTCCAGTAACAACAGCACTGGCAAACCATCTGAGGAGGCAGCTGAGAGAGCGACTTTACCAGATACAGTCCAAGAGCATCATGACTATGTCAACCATTCTGGATCCTAGATTTAAGCAGCTGAGGCAGTGACAAGACTAACTGCTGAATGTGACACTGTTAGATAAGGGTGTCAACAGTCTCCTCACCACAACATCAGGAGTTGAACAGCCTGTGAGAGACGGCAACAAACATCTTGATGAGACGGTGCATCAATCCCGTGAATCCGGTGGAAACACAACGACTCAATCATCAATAGAAGTACAACGCTACTTAAATGAGCCCAATACGGACCGGAGTGAGGACCCTTATAAATACTGGGAAGAACAGAAAAACATTTATCCCAATCTGTACCAACTTTCACAAGTCTTCTTGTGTACACCAGCATCCTCTGTGCCTTGCAAAAGGGTGTTTCAAAAGCAGGCGAAATATTGTGTAAAAAAAGAAATTGCCTAAGCCCGGCTACTGTTGAAAGATTGCTATTTCGAAATAAAAATCTATAAAAGTCTGTCACTGATGTTGTACAATCACTCTCCTTTCAGTGGCCAGCACCAGGTCACCCCTGCAATAACTCAAGTTAACACAAGCACATACATTGTCATCAACCACATTTTTATTATGGTAAATTCCGGACTAAATAGCGCACCTAAATATAAGACGTACATGTAATACAATTTATTGTCCACATGATGTCGCCGTAGAGTAAATGAAGCAAAAAGAAGCTTCGAGTTTTAGTGAACCAATTTGCTTGAATGCGTCGATGCCTCACACGGCGCTTCAAAACCCATCACTACTGGCAGGTACGGGTGCAGGTACAGGGATTGCAGGATACAAGCAGACGGTCTGACAGAGTACTGCTGAAAACAGGAAGGTGAAGTACCGGGGGTGAACGCTGGCAGACCAATGAGGAACAGGTGGAGTTAATTAACAGAGCAGAGATGCACAAGGGAGTAGATTGGAAACCAATCAGTGTCCGTGTCTATGATCAGGAAGAGACCATGACATAAGGAGCAATGATTCCAGTACGTGCAGGTATTGGTCGACTGTGGGACGTATATAGACAGGTGTGTGCCTTTCCAAACCATGTCCAATCAACTGAATTTACCACAGGTGAACTCCAATTAAGCTGTAGAAACCTCTCAGGGATGATCAGTGGAAAAAGGAAGCATTTTGAGCTTCATGGCAAAGGCCGTGATTTCTTTGTTTTCTATTTTTAATCAATTCCCAAAAAAATCCCAAAACATTTTTCACATTGTCATAATGGGGTTTTGTGTGAAGAATTTTGAGGTAAGAGATGAATTTGCCACTTTCAAGACACACTTTTTCACTTTGGTTGTTTGCTTGTACTTGTAAACAGGGGTGTCAATTGTAATATTGCTAAATGCATTTACACTATGTATAGATTAGATTCAACTTTAATGTAATTACACACGTAGCAGTACAGGGTAAAGAAATGAAATTATCATCCAACCAGAAGTGCAAAACAGGGTAGCATAAGGATAAGGTTTTGTCTTTACATGTAACTAAATGTCCTGAATGCTGTGTTCTCCATTTTGGTTGTGTTTTGTCCTTTCCCTTACTGGAAAACAGTGGAAAGGTTGGAGAGTCCTTAAGTTATCCAGAGTGTGTCTGAGGTTAAGCTGTCTTCAGTATCTCCCTCCTGCAGTACCATTAAACACCAGTAGATGGCAGACTCGCCACACTCAGCAAAGACACCACATTTTCTCTTCATTAAAAACTCCAAACAACAACAACATGAGTTCGTAGCTCACAACATCCTCTCCTCCTCCCTGATCTCCATAACCAGGGACTGTATTCCTGCATGTTTGCATGTCTGTCAGTGTGTGATGAGTTCTAAGCAGAGTCCTGCTGTGAAGTGACATCATCCAGATCCTTCCGGATGACTGCTGTGGCCTCAGCTCACTCTGACACACAGGGATATTAATGAGCCTGTAGTGGAATGGATGTTGAACTGGCTCCAGGCAAATAGCAAATATTTACATAAATTCTTCATCAAAATTGAATTGGAATTAACTTATTTAAAGTCATTGGTAATTGTTTGATTTGTTTTTTTCTTTTTCTCTCAGTCAAGTCTATAAAAACCTTTGGAAGGTTGATAGCAGGTACATGGAGGTCTTCTACAGTGTGAAGCCCCTTGGTATTAACATCTTTAGACCTTTCTTCTGATAGAACTTAGTTGAAATGAGCTAGAGGTAAATGATGTGTGATCCTCTGCATGTGTGAGCAGTGACCTCACCTTGAAGAGTCACTTCCTACCCCAGTCTCACACTTCCTGTCATCTTCACTGTCTTTTTATCCATCCAAAGAACACTAACAACAATGTTGCTGCTGCTCTGTTGCTGCTGATCTGTTGTTGTTGCTCTGTTGTTGCTCTGTTGTTGGTCTGTTGTTGCTGCTCTGTTGTTGCTGATCTGTTGTTGTTGCTCTGTTGCTGCTCTGTTGTTGCTGATCTGTTGTTGTTGCTCTGTTGTTGCTGCTCTGTTGTTGTTGCTCTGTTGCTGATCTGTTGTTGCTGCTCTTGTTGCTGATCTGTTGTTGTTGCTCTGTTGCTGATCTGTTGTTGCTGCTCTGTTGTTGCTGATCTGTTGTTGTTGCTCTGTTGTTGGTCTGTTGTTGCTGCTCTGTTGTTGCTGATCTGTTGTTGTTGCTCTGTTGCTGCTCTGTTGTTGCTGATCTGTTGTTGTTGCTCTGTTGTTGCTGCTCTGTTGTTGTTGCTCTGTTGTTGCTGATCTGTTGTTGCTGATCTGTTGTTGCTGCTCTGTTGTTGTTGTTGCTGCTCTGTTGTTGTTGTTGCTGCTCTGTGGTTGTTGCTGCTCTGTTGTTGTTGCTCTGTTGTTGCTCTGTTGCTGATCTGTTGTTGCTGCTCTGTTGTTGCTGCTCTGTTGTTGTTGCTCTGTTGCTGATCTGTTGTTGCTCTGTTGCTGCTGCTCTGTTGTTGTTGCTCTTTTGTTGTTGCTCTGTTGTTGTTGCTCTGTTGTTGTTGGTCTGTTGTTGCTGATCTGTTGTTGCTGCTCTGTTGTTGCTGATCTGTTGTTGTTGCTGCTCTGTTGTTGCTGATCTGTTGTTGTTGCTGCTCTGTTGTTGCTGCTCTGTTGTTGTTGCTGCTCTGTTGTTGCTGCTCTGTTGTTGTTGCTGATCTGTTGTTGCTGATCTGTTGTTGTTGCTGATCTGTTGTTGCTGCTCTGTTGTTGCTGATCTGTTGTTGTTGCTGCTCTGTTGTTGTTGCTGATCTGTTGTTGTTGCTCTGTTGTTGTTGCTGCTCTGTTGTAGGCAGGAGGAGGAGGAGAAGGGGAGTGCTGAGGGGAGGAGAAGGGGAGTGCTGAGGGGAGGAGAGCAGGGGAGTGAGGAGAGGAGAGCAGGGGTGTGAGGAGGGGCGAAGGAGAGAAGCGGAGTGCTGAGGGGAGGAGAGCAGGGGAGCAAGGAGGAGAGTGAGGAGGGGAGGAGAGCAGGGGAGTGAGGAGGGGAGTGAGGAGGGGAGAAGGGGCGAAGGAGGAGAAGGGGAGTGCGGAGGGGAGGAGGGGCGAAGGAGGAGAAGGGGAGTGCTGAGGGGAGGAGAGCAGGGGAGCAAGGAGGAGAGTGAGGAGGGGAGGTCCTGGTATGTCTGTTTGAAAAGCTCCCCCATGTCTGAGTACATCACCACCCTGTTCTACACAGAATCATTTCAGATAAGAGGGAACAACAAACTACACTCATCAATTATAGTAATGTCTATGGTGCTGGCTGAGTAATTGCTATCCCTCCCACTCTCCTTCTATGTCTCTTTCCATTCCCCCCCCCCCCCCCCCCCCCCCATCTCTCTCTGGTCATACTTCTCTCTTTATTTAGCCGGTCTCTCTCAGGCCTTTTAAGAGACTGGGCACAGTGAGACACAGTAGTAAATTAAATTAATGTTAGCCTTTTTCTCAATCATTTATCATTCCTATAAAATGATTAGAGCGGTTGTAAGTACATCGTTAAAAGCGCACAGTATAATAGAGCCATTAAAAAGTCATTAGCTCCAGCCTAGCATGAAGGACTGACAGGGGAGAGATGGAGAAGGGGGGTGGGGGGGGGGGTCAGGAGAGGGGGGTGGGGGGGGTTCATAAGAGAAAATGTCAGTTCTTATTGGAGAGGTTGAGAGCATGTCTGAGAGCACGTTCACTATGTCAACAAAGGTCCCATCAGGTTCAGCTACTCTGCTGACCTTTATCATTCTGCTGGTATCTGACAAAGATCCAGGAACTGAAGCTAATCTTATTTTACACAGATTTCATGCACATTTCTCCACTGTGGCAATAGCAACAAACGCCTCTGTGTTCATGAATCTCCACCTTTCTGTTACACTGACACAAGCTCCTTGCTATTGTAGTAAGATATTGATTATGTTTGCACAAACAGCTTCACAGTCCTGATTCCAATTATTATAAAATCTTCACACACACACGAATGTGTCTCTTGTTTATTAGGGCATTATTCGATCAACATCCTTCGTATCAACTAGGTAAAATAAACGACCTAGCCCATTGTAGCTAACACATCATGCAGCTATATACAAACTGGCTTGCTAGTGGACACTAAACCAGCCTTACAGGACTGTAGCCATCATTTAAACACTGCATTTGTCCATCAGACAGCCGTAATAGTCCCTAACAAGCGTAACAAACAAAAGCTTCACAGCTGTACATTTGTCTGAAATCACTTTAATCTGTACATACCCTGTATATTCTGATTATACTGTTCATACTGTGTATTCTGAGTATACTTATATTTATTATATTCTGTTGTTATAACAGTTTTGCACTTCTGGTTGGATGCTAACTGTATTTCGTTACCCTGTACTTGTACCTGTGTAATGACATTAAAGTTGAATCTAATCTAATCTAACGTAACTGTCAGATAATGTCAGCTTGGCTAGCAAGCTAGATGTTATGGGCTAATGTCATCTGTCAGTCAGTAAACTGGCTAAATCCAGTCTTCATTCTATTTAACTATCATAGCAGAGCAGTCAGGTATCAAACTAGCCAGCTAACAGTCAGACTGAGTCAGTTAGCTACTGGGTCATGCAGCCAGACAGACAAGCCACATCCCCTCAAGGCGCTTGTCCAGGTCCAACATAATTGACTGCTTTTCCTAATGGGAAAACTTGCTTAAGCCTTAAAAAAAAGTTCATTATGCGATTGTATCTTGAGCTCCTAAGTTCGTTAATAAACAATTAGGAGAGCAGTGGAGTGGGTAATTTGATAAAGAGGTGATAAAAACTTTCACTGGTTAGTCCCTCGCTACTCAGAGGCTGTGTGTGTGTTTGTGTGCATGTTTGTGTGTGTGTAGAGAGAGAGAGCAGCTTTAAACAGACCAAGTCTCGGGGGATTTTTTCCCATCAATCACAGCCTAAGCCTCACTCACAAGCACACACTGTATGGCTGAACTGGTTAATTGATGGACCATTGTTTTCAGTGTTGTGTGGTTGGAGCTATTTATATCCCATTTGGCTGCTTTCTGAGAACATTTGTCTGTGTGAGACCAACCCTCATGCATACAGTATAAAAGTAAAACATTCACTTCTTTTTTACATTCCAAATGTAAATGTGAGGCCATGTATGTAACCTGTGTGTGTGTGTGTGTGTGTGTGTGTGTGTGTGTGTGTGTGTGTGTGTGTGTGTGTGTGTGTTCATGCCTTTGCACCAGTCTTATTAATAGGATGTTCCACAGCTTGATCACAGTGTTTTGTATCCATTAGCTCTGCTGTTGTGGGGACCCAGCACATGTTACTGACTGACTGGGCTGTGGGACATGCTGCTCTGTGATGATGCTGTGATGCTGTGATGCTGCTGTGATGCTGTGATGCTGTGATGCTGTGATGCTGTGATGCTGTGATGCTGCTGTGATGCTGTGATGCTGCTGTGATGCTGTGATGCTGTGATGCTGCTGTGATGCTGTGATGCTGCTGTGATGCTGCTGTGATGCTGTGATGCTGTGATGCTGTGATGCTGTGATGCTGCTGTGATGCTGTGATGCTGTGATGCTGCTGTGATGCTGTGATGCTGCTGTGATGCTGCTGTGATGCTGTGATGCTGTGATGCTGTGATGCTGCTGTGATGCTGTGATGCTGTGATGCTGTGATGCTGTGATGCTGCTGTGATGCTGTGATGCTGTGATGCTGTGATGCTGCTCTGTGATGCTGTGATGCTGTGATGCTGCTGTGATGCTGCTCTGTGATGCTGTGATGCTGCTCTGTGATGCTGTGATGCTGTGATGCTGTGATGCTGCTGTGATGCTGCTCTGTGATGCTGTGATGCTGTGATGCTGCTCTGTGATGCTGCTCTGTGATGCTGCTCTGTGATGCTGTGATGCTGCTCTGTGATGCTGCTCTGTGATGCTGCTCTGTGATGCTGCTCTGTGATGCTGCTCTGTGATGCTGCTCTGTGATGCTGCTCTGTGATGCTGTGTTGTGTGGTGACCAGGACACCTGATCCTGACCAGGACACCTGATCCTGGACTTCTGTCCTGTCCACCCCCCTCCTCCTCTTTTCTCTCTTTTTCTTTTGCCTCACTTCCTGTCACCTGCCCCTCCATCCCTGGTATTCTCCCTTCCTCTCCTCTTCCTTCGTCACTTCCTCTCTTCCTTCTCTCCATTCCTCTCCCTTCCTCTCTTCTCTCCCCTCTCCTCCTCTTCCACTTTCACCTCACCTCCTTTCTTCTCCTTCCCTCTCCTCCTCTTCCACTTTCACCTCACCTCCTTTCTTCTCCTTCCCTCTCCTCCTCTTCCACTTTCACCTCACCTCCTTTCTTCTCCTTCCCTCTCCTCCTCTTCCACTTTCACCTCACCTCCTTTCTTCTCCTTCCCTCTCCTCCTCACCTCCTTTCTTCTCCTTCCCTCTCCTCCTCTCCCACTTTCACCTCACCTCCTTTCTTCTCCTTCCCTCTCCTCCTCTCCCACTTTCACCTCACCTCCTTTCTTCTCCTTCCCTCTCCTCCTCTTCCACTTTCACCTCACCTCCTTTCTTCTCCTTCCCTCTCCTCCTCTTCCACTTTCACCTCACCTCCTTTCTTCTCCTTCCCTCTCCTCCTCTCCCACTTTCACCTCACCTCCTTTCTTCTCCTTCCCTCTCCTCCTCTCCCACTTTCACCTCACCTCCTTTCTTCTCCTTCCCTCTCCTCCTCTCCCACTTTCACCTCACCTCCTTTCTTCTCCTTCCCTCTCCTCCTCTCCCACTTTCACCTCACCTCTTTTCTTCTCCTTCCCTCTCCTCCTCTCCCCTCCTCTCATCTCTTGTAGAAACTGTTTGAGTTGTGAAGGCCAGCAGAGAGTGCACAGTACAAACACACACACACACACACACTTGGTAGATGGGACATCCCAGAAGTATTGCTGTCATTCTGGGGTCCTCAGCATGACCAGCCAAGCACACAGCAGAAGCCGACTCCCCTGCCTGTCTAAAAAGCCTTTCTATGTCACTCTGTCACTCAGAACACTCTACCTCCTTCCCTCTCCCTCCCTCACTCTCCCTCCCTCCCTCTCCCTGGCTCTTCCCCCCTCCCCTCACCCTGCGTCTCCCTCCTTTACCTCCCTCCCTTCCCTCCATCTTTTTTTTGGGCCCACCACCACCCCTCGACGGAGGAAAACTTTATTTTTAATTCAATCCTTTGTATTGTATCCTTTCCCTCCATCTGTGTGTCTTGCTGTCTACATGTCTGTCTGCCTGTCTCCCTGTATTGCTGTCTGTCTGTCCGTGTACCTGTGTGTCTTGCTGTCTATCTAACTGCCTGTGTGTGTGTGTGTGTGTGTGTGTGTGTTAGTGTCTGCATGCTGTAGATGTTGTATACAGATGTTGTGTCCAGGTCTTCCTCTAGGTGGCAGCACAGCACCAAGGGCCCTGTTGGTTTTAGAGGTCATAGAGAGCATTAGACTGTGAGATCAGTCAGGGACAGACCTGCATCAGAAGCAGCTATGTTCTCCCCTCTGCAGGGAGGTGGGAGGAGGGGAGAGGGGCAAGAGAGGATGGGTAGGGAGGAGAGACGAGGGGAGGAGGAGAAGAGATGAGGAGAGAGAAAAGGAGAGGGGAGGGGAGGAGAGACGAGGAGGGGAGGAGGGAGAAGGGGAGGAGAGACGAGGGGAGGAGGAGAGAGAAGAGGAGGAGGGAGAACTAGAGGAAGGGAGTGGAGGATAGAGGAGAGGAGGGGAGGAGAGAGAAGGGGAGGAGAGAGAAGGATCTATCACAGTTTATGACTGTAGAGGTGAAGAAAAGAGAAGAGAAATTCTGACATGACATAGCAGAGTCTTGGTCTGTTAGTTTAACTCATAGCAGAGTCTGGGTCTGTTAGTTTAACTCATAGCAGAGTCTTGGTCTGTTAGTTTAACTCATAGCAGAGTCTGGGTCTGTTAGTTTAACTCACAGCAGAGTCTGGGTCTGTTAGTTTAACTCACAGCAGAGTCTGGGTCTGTTATTTTAACTCACAGCAGAGTCTGGGTCTGTTAGTTTAACTCATAGCAGAGTCTGGGTCTGTTAGTTTAACTCATAGCAGAGTCTGGGTCTGTTAGTTTAACTCATAGTAGAGTCTGTGTCTGGGGGGAGGGACACGCCCCCACTAAAATAACTCCTCTCTAGCATGTGTGATTGTTATCTAGACAGACTCAGTCTAAGGTTTCTCTCAGACACCTGACAGGGCATCAGCCACCACATTAGTGGTGCCCTTAATATGGCAGATGTTGGTGTTGTAGCTCTGTAGAATTAACGACCAACGGTTTTGATTGTACATGTGATTCAAGAAGACCGAAAGGTTATGGTCAGAGAACACCTGGACAGGTGCGAACATGGACCCGATCATAGATGTCAAAGAAAGACTATAGAGGAAAACAGGTACCAGACTCCTATCCTGTTTCTGTGTATCAGATGGCAAAGCGCCCTCTGAATGGATGCTTGCTTTCTACCCCAACAGTTCTGGTAGGTACCTTGATCACCTCAGGCACATCAGTACCCTCAAGCACTGAATCACTTGAATCCACTGGATTTCCCAGCTTCTTGCTTTATGCTTGTTTGATAACAAGCTGGACACACATGGACATTAAGCCATGGTTGTCTGTGCCAGCATGTCGTTTTCCCACCACTTCACAGCATCACCTGCAATGTGATCGCCAAGCATCTGAGACATGCCTGGTGAGCTTCCAGCACCCCACCTCAAAAACATCCAGATACAACATCAGACTCCAGATTCACCCAGTGGAAGGGCAGCGCTCTGGTCCCCCCCCCCCCCCCCCCGTCTATACTCTGCAGGGTTAGCTGTGATCCTACAGTGCTGATATCAGAACAGGGTTACACATGCCAGGGATCAGGGGCTGCACAGCCTCCATGTCCCTCAAAATGTCTACTAACAGCTTCTTCTCACCTGCCAGAGACACCCAGCCAGCAGATAGATATGGTAAAGAGCTCTTATCTGGCACCAATGGGGTTTCAGCTGAACTCAACTAATCCCTCCTCTCTCACTTCATGGGGAGGCGACCTCTGCTTGTTTAAGATAGAGCAGCGACTGTACGGCCCACATGATAACGGGA
>CM059343.1:7552893-7555393 GCA_030340685.1 Protosalanx chinensis
CCATCTCTCCTCCCTTCTCACTCTCTCTGCCTCCTTCCTCTCCTCCCTTCTCACTCTCTCTGCCTCCTTCCTCTCCTCCATCTCTCCTCCCTTCTCACTCTCTCTGCCTCCTTCCTCTCCTCCATCTCTCCTCCCTTCTCACTCTCTCTGCCTCCTTCCTCTCCTCCATCTCTCCTCCCTTCTCACTCTCTCTGCCTCATTCCTCTCCTCCCTCATCTCCTCCATCTCTCCTCCCTTCTCACTCTCTCTGCCTCCTTCCTCTCCTCCCTTCTCACTCTCTCTGCCTCCTTCCTCTCCTCCATCTCTCCTCCCTTCTCACTCTCTCTGCCTCCTTCCTCTCCTCCATATCTCCTCCCTTCTCACTCTCTCTCCTCCCTCATCTCCTCCATCTCTCCTCCCTTCTCACTCTCTCTGCCTCCTTCCTCTCCTCCATCTCTCCTCCCTTCTCACTCTCTCTGCCTCCTTCCTCTCCTCCATCTCTCCTCCCTTCTCACTCTCTCTCCTCCCTCATCTCCTCCATCTCTCCTCCCTTCTCACTCTCTCTGCCTCCTTCCTCTCCTCCATCTCTCCTCCCTTCTCACTCTCTCTGCCTCCTTCCTCTCCTCCATCTCTCCTCCCTTCTCACTCTCTCTGCCTCATTCCTCTCCTCCCTCATCTCCTCCATCTCTCCTCCCTTCTCACTCTCTCTGCCTCCTTCCTCTCCTCCATCTCTCCTCCCTTCTCACTCTCTCTGCCTCCTTCCTCTCCTCCATCTCTCCTCCCTTCTCACTCTCTCTGCCTCATTCCTCTCCTCCCTCATCTCCTCCATCTCTCCTCCATTCTCACTCTCTCTCTGCCTCCTTCCTCTCCTCCATCTCTCCTCCCTTCTCACTCTCTCTGCCTCCTTCCTCTCCTCCATCTCTCCTCCCTTCTCACTCTCTCTGCCTCATTCCTCTCCTCCCTCATCTCCTCCATCTCTCCTCCATTCTCACTCTCTCTCTGCCTCCTTCCTCTCCTCCATATCTCCTCCCTTCTCACTCTCTCTGCCTCATTCCTCTCCTCCCTCATCTCCTCCATCTCTCCTCCCTTCTCACTCTCTCTGCCTCCTTCCTCTCCTCCATCTCTCCTCCCTTCTCACTCTCTCTGCCTCCTTCCTCTCCTCCATCTCTCCTCCCTTCTCACTCTCTCTGCCTCATTCCTCTCCTCCCTCATCTCCTCCATCTCTCCTCCATTCTCACTCTCTCTCTGCCTCCTTCCTCTCCTCCATCTCTCCTCCCTTCTCACTCTCTCTGCCTCCTTCCTCTCCTCCATCTCTCCTCCCTTCTCACTCTCTCTGCCTCATTCCTCTCCTCCCTCATCTCCTCCATCTCTCCTCCATTCTCACTCTCTCTCTGCCTCCTTCCTCTCCTCCATATCTCCTCCCTTCTCACTCTCTCTGCCTCATTCCTCTCCTCCCTCATCTCCTCCATCTCTCCTCCCTTCTCACTCTCTCTGCCTCCTTCCTCTCCTCCATCTCTCCTCCCTTCTCACTCTCTGCCTCCTTCCTCTCCTCCATCTCTCCTCCCTTCTCACTCTCTCTGCCTCATTCCTCTCCTCCCTCATCTCCTCCATCTCTCCTCCATTCTCACTCTCTCTCTGCCTCCTTCCTCTCCTCCATCTTTCCTCCCTTCTCACTCTCTCTGCCTCCTTCCTCTCCTCCATCTCTCCTCCCTTCTCACTCTCTCTGCCTCATTCCTCTCCTCCCTCATCTCCTCCATCTCTCCTCCCTTCTCACTCTCTCTGCCTCCTTCCTCTCCTCCCTTCTCACTCTCTCTGCCTCCTTCCTCTCCTCCCTTCTCACTCTCTCTGCCTCCTTCCTCTCCTCCATCTCTCCTCCCTTCTCACTCTCTCTGCCTCATTCCTCTCCTCCCTCATCTCCTCCATCTCTCCTCCATTCTCACTCTCTCTCTGCCTCCTTCCTCTCCTCCATCTCTCCTCCCTTCTCACTCTCTCTGCCTCCTTCCTCTCCTCCATCTCTCCTCCCTTCTCACTCTCTCTGCCTCATTCCTCTCCTCCCTCATCTCCTCCATCTCTCCTCCATTCTCACTCTCTCTCTGCCTCCTTCCTCTCCTCCATATCTCCTCCCTTCTCACTCTCTCTGCCTCATTCCTCTCCTCCCTCATCTCCTCCATCTCTCCTCCCTTCTCACTCTCTCTGCCTCCTTCCTCTCCTCCATCTCTCCTCCCTTCTCACTCTCTGCCTCCTTCCTCTCCTCCATCTCTCCTCCCTTCTCACTCTCTCTGCCTCATTCCTCTCCTCCCTCATCTCCTCCATCTCTCCTCCATTCTCACTCTCTCTCTGCCTCCTTCCTCTCCTCCATCTCTCCTCCCTTCTCACTCTCTCTGCCTCCTTCCTCTCCTCCATCTCTCCTCCCTTCTCACTCTCTCTGCCTCATTCCTCTCCTCCCTCATCTCCTCCATCTCTCCTCCCTTCTCACTCTCTCTGCCTCCTTCCTCTCCTCCCTTCTCACTCTCTCTGCCTC
>CM059343.1:7560393-7575393 GCA_030340685.1 Protosalanx chinensis
TTCTCTCTCTCCTTTCTCATTCCTCTTCTCTCTCTCTCTCTCTCCTTTCTCATTCCTCTTCTCTCTCTCTCTTTTCTCATTCCTCTTCTCTCTCTCTCTCTCTCCTTTCTCATTCCTCTTCTCTCTCTCTCTCCTTTCTCATTCCTCTTCTCTCTCTCTCTCCTTTCTCATTCCTCTTCTCTCTCTCTCTCTCTCTCCTTTCTCATTCCTCTTCTCTCTCTCTCTCTCTCTCCTTTCTCATCCCTATTCTCCCTCTCCTTCCCCTTTTCTCTCCCTCTTATCTCCTCTTATCCCTACTATCTCTCCTGTCACCCATCTTCTCTCTCTCCTCTACTCCATCCTCTCTTCTTCCTTTTGTCTCCTCTCTCCTCTCATCTCCATCCTTCCTCTTCTCTCTTCCTCTTCCTGTCTGTGGTATGCTGGGTGTGTACTGTGACTCTCCTGCCTCTTCTCTTCTACCCCTCCTTTTATTTCCTTCCCTCGCTCCTTCCCCTTTCCTCTCCCTCTTCATTGATGTTCTCACTCCCCTCCTCTTCTCCAGTCCTCTCCTTCCTTATCTCCACTCCTTCCTTATCTTCTCCTTTCCTTTCTCCTCACTTTCATAAGTAGTTCTTCTGAACTTGTCGGTGCATGGAGACTGTTGATTTGAAACTGAATGATGTTCTTCAAATGGAAATCAATGAAAGCGAATGTCATAGTTGAACCCACAGCAGGAAACTTCCAAGACATGAACACAACATAGCAAGTATAAAGGAGCCACGATCCCCCCCCTCCTCTCTCCTCCACCCTCTGGTTCCTGCCCCCCCCGCTCCCTCTCTTTTCATCTCTCCCTCCGATAAGAAGTAGAGCTCTTTGAAATGCTCGAATCAACAAAAACACATTCCTCATTTACAGCTCTGTGTGTGTGTGTGTGTGTGCAGTGAGTGTACTGTCTGTCCACCTCCATCAGAAACACTGACTGTCTCTCCACCTCCTCTTCTGGGGCCTCTGTTGGCTCCTCTGAAGAGTATCAGACAGGCAGACAGGTTAGAAGAGTAACAGACAGGCAGACAGGTTAGAAGAGTAACAGACAGGTTAGAAGAGTAACAGACAGGCAGACAGGTTAGAAGAGTAACAGACAGGCAGACAGGTTAGAAGAGTAACAGACAGGCAGACAGGTTAGAAGAGTAACAGACAGGTTGAGGATGAAACTCAAGATGTGTTGATGATTACATATGAAGAGTTTACTGGAGTTATGGCACAGAATGCATGATTTTAAATCCATAAGAACAGATATATGGTTATGCAAATAATTATGTGATCATGCAGACAAATTCAGTTCAAATTGTATGCTGTTCAGTAAGGCCATGTACAGTTGTGTTCAAAATTATTCAACCCCCAATGCTGTAAATGGTTTTAGGGAATTTGGTGTACATTTGTAGTAAATGTTTCTTTTGTGAAGATACCCGTAGATCGCTGCAAGACACTTGTGTCAAGCTATGCTTCACGTTTAAAAGCTGTTATAACTGTAAAATGATGTTTTACTAAGATTGAATGTCACTTGGGGGTTTGAATAAAACTGATAATGATGTGAGCTCAGAAAATACATTTGTGGTTAATTCATTATAAATGTTATTTTATATTTGTCTGGCCTACACATGCCTCTGATTTAATTGTAAGCAGGATGACTGAATTATCAAAATCAATGTCAAACCAACCAAAACAATCAATTTCAGTGGGGGTTGAATAATTTGAACACAACTGTACTGCATGTCTCCACAAGTTTGCTGTACATAGCTGTTCATGTGATAAGGGTCCTGTCATTATTTACATTTACATTTACATGTATTCATTTAGCAGACGCTTTTATCCAAAGCGACTTAGAAGAGAGAGCTTTTACAAAGAGCATCAGTCATTGAGCAAAGCAACGTGATAGACCCCGAACACAGTCGGATTTTTTAGATCGTGAATCATACATCATGAGAACCAATAAGTGCCAAAGGAAGAACTATAAATGCATAACACAGCGATTATGAATATAGAGCAAGAGATACAACACATAATACATTAGATCAGGTGAAATGACATGCTATTGTTAAGTGCCATTAAATTCTCTAAATAGGTGATTTTTTAAGCCTTCTTTTGAAGGTTGGAAGGCAGTCCGTGCTTCTGATGGAGGTCGGGAGTTGATTCCACCATTGGGGAGCCAGGCAGTGGAAGAGTTTGTGTTGCGCTCTGGCGCTCTTGAGGGGGGGTACCACTAGACGGTTGTCAGCAGATGACCGTAGGTGGCGGGTGGGGGTATAGGGCGGGAGGAGAGAGTTGATATAGGTCGGGGCAGTCCCGTTTACCGCCCGGAAGGTCAGTACCAGGGTTTTGAATCTGATGCGGGCCATGACGGGAAGCCAGTGGAGGGCGATGAGGAGCGGGGTGACGTGACAGCGTCTGGGTAGGTTGAAAACCAGACGAGCGGCTGCATTCTGTATCCTCTGAAGGGAACGGGTTGCATTTGCAGGAAGGCCGGCTAGTAGCGAGTTGCAGTAATCCAGCTTTGAGAGGACTAGGGCTTGGACTAGCAGTTGGGTGGAATGTTGAGAGAGGTATTTTCTGATTTTCCTGATGTTGTAGAGGGTGAATCTACATGACCGAGAGACTGCAGCAATGTGAGCTGTGAGGGAGAGCTCGTCATCCAAGATGACCCCCAGGTTCCTGGCGGAGGGTGAAGGGGTCACTGTTGCAGATCCCATAGTGATGGAGAGATCGTGGGTGATTGATGGTTTGGCAGGGATGATGAGGAGTTCCGTTTTGGCGAGGTTCAGCTGGAGGTGATGTCGGGTCATCCAGGCTGAGATGTCAGAGAGGCAGGCCTCGATTCTGGTCGATATCCCTTGATCAGTTGGGGGAAAGGATAGATATAGCTGCGTGTCGTCAGCGTAGCAGTGATAGGAGAATCCATGGGAGGCGATGATTGGCCCGAGTGAGGTGGTGTAAAGAGAGAATAGGAGCGGGCCAAGGACGGAACCCTGTGGGACCCCAGTGGAGAGCAGGCGGGTACCAGATGTTTTCCCTCCCCAGGAGACTTGATAGGACCTTCCTGTCAGGTATGATGAGATCCATTTAAGCGCAGTGCCAGTGATGCCCATCTCTTCGAGTGTGGCGAGCAGGATCTTGTGGTTGACTGTGTCGAATGCTGCGGAGAGGTCTAGCAGAATGACAACAGAAGACCTTGAGGCTGCTCTGGCAGACTGGAGGGCCGTGGTAACCGACAGGAGGGCAGTCTCAGTGGAGTGGCCGGTCTTGAAGCCCGACTGGTTGGGGTCCAGAAGGTTGTTCTGGGAAAGAAAGCTTGACAGTTGGTTAGCTACGGCACGCTCAATTGTTTTAGAAAAGAAGGGAAGCAGTGAGACTGGTCTGTAGTTCTGGAGGACGGCTGGGTTAAGAGAGGGTTTTTTGAGTAGGGGTTTGACTATGGCCTGTTTGTATGCTGAGGGAAAAGTGCCAGAGGTGAGTGAGGAGTTGAGGACATGAAGAAGGAATGGAGAAATAGAAGGAGAAATAGTTTGGAAAAGAGGGGAGGGGATTGGGTCAAGGGGGCAAGAGGTGGGGCGGTGGGAGAGAATGAGGTCAGACATGCTTGTTTCAGATAAGGGGGAGAAGGAGGAGAGGCAAGTAGAGGGTTCAGGCAGGGTGTGGGAGCGGTTAGAAAAAGAGGGTTCCGGGAATTGACTGCTGATGTCTGCAATTTTATCCCCAAAGAAGCGAGAGAAGTCGACTGCTGTCAAGGTAGTAGGAGGAGGGGGGGGAGGAGGGTTGAGGAGTGAGGAAAAGGTAGAGAACAGTTTGTGTGGGTTAGGAGCGTTGTTCACCTGTTTCAGGAAGTAGTCGGTTTTAGCCTCCGTTACTTTCTGGGAAAAGTTCTTGAGGAGGGAGTGGTACTTGTCGAGGTCTTGAGTGTCCTCGGACTTGTGCCACAACCTCTCTGCAGCTCGGAGGGAGGAGCGGTCTTTCCGAACGGCCTCTGATAGCCACGGGCAGGGGGGAGAAGGCCGGGCAGGTCTAGTTGCCGTGGGGCAGAGGGTGTCAAGGGATGTAGTTAGAGTTGATAGCAGAGCATCAGTGGCTACGTCCGTTGGATGGGCGGTGAACTCATCGATGGGACCCAGGGATGGTGTTACCACAGAGGAGAAACGAGAAGGACATAGGCTGCGAAGGTTGCGGCGGAAGGTCACAAGTGGCGGTGCCGTGGGAGGGGTAGGAGGGAGTGAGACAGAGAGTTGGATGAGGAAATGATCTGAGATGTGTAGTTGTTGTGTTATCAACAACAATAAGAGTAATTACCACACCTGACAGTGTTAGTAACCCTGACCCTATCACAGTCATTCAGAGTGTGTTAGTGACTGTTTATAGGTCATTTTGGGCACTACTTGAATGGGAGACACTCGTATGTTTGCTTAATGTCCAGTAAATGATTTATTAAAACGCGTGGAATGATTTTGCATCCTCTCTGTGTGTTAGTCGTTAGCAATGTTCTCACATTTCAACTGATGGTGTTTTCAATAGTCGGATCATAACAACACCTTGTCATAAAAACAACACATCTTGTCACCATCAGTTAAATCTGAAAGGGAAAAATGTGTGTCAACTTTTGTCAACACTAGTAGAGTTAATTAACGCATCTCTCTAGCTTAATTAGCTCCACTTTGGTGTTCAAAAATAAATCCAGGATTTTGTTATCATTTATTATATTATTATGATTGATCTAATATAATAATGTGTTGATGACTGGAAACCTGCCTGGATCATTATTCATTTTGTAAATAACATATTAATTAGTCGTATCAATTGTATTACTTCCAGAACATTAATAGCTTCTGTGGTTTTGTCTAGCAGGGACTGACTCACTGAGAATGTTTAAAAAGTGTAGCAAAGCATTTTAAAAGATGCAGGCGTATTCATTAGTAATTCAACATTATGATCAGTATAGAAAAGTTGTTCTTATTATTCACATTGCGTCATGTACTTAATATATTTTTTTTACAAGTGGTTAAGTTCTGCCCACTCAGATCGGAGGATGTGAGTTATGTGATGGTGGAAGCAGAGAGATTTATTTGTTGATCTTGTGCAAATGGCAAAAAAGGAATTCTTCAAAACAATCTGCCAAATGTCATTGAAAGTGGACGTGTACTAATAGTAAGTAACAATACAGAAGAGTTTCTGTGGTGATGCAGTTATTCTGAGTATCGCTCCACTATGCTCATGGAAAATAATGAGGCTACCCAGATGAAGTTGACTTGAGTTAAGAATATTGTCAGTTTATGCTTGAAACTCTCGACCCAGTACTTCCATCTGTCTTTGTTAATCATATTGAATCCTATAGTTTTACTTGACATTTTTGGAGACAAATATTTGTGTATTTTCAGAGAATAAAGAGTTTCTTTCACAGCAAACCAGGATGTGATGCAGTCATGCAGGAACTAAACCTCATCACATGATCTCTGAACAAGCCCATGACCACACACCTGCCTCTCCACAGGCCCATGACCACACACCTGCCTCTCCACAGACCCATGACCACACACCTGCCTCTCCACAGGCCCATGACCACACACCTGCCTCTCCACAGGCCCATGACCACACACCTGCCTCTCCACAGGCCCATGACCACACACCTGCCTCTCCACAGACCCATGACCACACACCTGCCTCTCCACAGACCCATGACCACACACCTGCCTCTCCACAGACCCATGACCACACACCTGCCTCTCCACAGACCCATGACCACACACCTGCCTCTCCACAGACCCATGACCACACACCTGCCTCTCCACAGACCCATGACCACACACCTGCACATGCCTTATTTCCTTCATTGTCATACTTTTGATGTGTTTTCCAAGAGCATTACAGAGACATTCTCAGTGTTACTGGTTACTTTCATAATCTATAAACCTGCTATGTTTGGGGTCTATCTCGTTGCTATGCTCAGTGACCGATGCTTTCTTGTAAAGCTCTCTCGTCAATCAATACATTGTAGTGGAGGGTATAAAGGTGGCCTTCATAACTTGCTACGAATGGTATGGAGGTATCTCATATCTGGTTGAATATCTAATTAACAGGGCACCACCTCAATATTGGATAGGAACAGAGGAAAAACTTATGGATTAATGAACAAATAATAGCCTTTTGATCAGTCTGTTTAACTTAAAGTCATGAAGTTGCTTAGAATTAGTGCATATCCGATGACCGAGAATTGTATACAAAAGGTTTATTTAAAGCAAATGGTAAACAGTCAGGGGGAGACAAGGAGAAGCGGGGTTATTGGCCTAGGTAGACAAAGGACAGTTATGCTACGATATGCTAAGAACAGGAAGACTAAACTTAAATCAGTTACAGTTCACCACACTATGCCAAGGTCTACGCGTAAGAAATTAGCTTAATAGCAGTTACTGTCTGTTGAAGAAAGGTAGAGTTGATCTTTCGTGTGGTGTCCAAGAAATAAAAGGAAGTTTTCCTTAACTTCTGTGATAGTTCTTGGTTGTTGGAAGGTTGCTCAATAGACCAGGTACATCCAAAGGTGGTTCCTCAGAATGATCCGGATGAAAGAGGATTGGTTGCTCAATATAACAGACCACCCGAGGTTGCTCCTCAGAATGTTCCAGATGAAAGAGAGGGAATAATTCTAGGTTTGGGGCTTTTATACTAAGGGGGTTTGGTCATTCCTTATCTGAAGATGGTCCCATGCAGAGAGAATGACTTGGAGTGGAAATAAACCAGGGTGGTTTATTATCTGCAGGATGAGGGATTGTGTCCACACAACCTGAGTACATCACAGAACAAGCTTCCACAAGCACACTCTTAAATGACATATGTCTTGATTAATGAACTTTGGCTGTGTTTGCCACACATGAACTGATGTTGACTTGAGATCTTTTGTAACAAAACCGAGGGATTACATTAAAACACATTTAAAGAGAAATTCACACAGTTCCAATCCTTTTAGTGTCCAATAAGCAGTATTGTCTTTGTGAGATGTTTGTAATCCATTAAATGTCTGTTTTGGGATAAATCCTCTGTTCAGACTTGTGAACCAGTTATTCCAAGGCCTTCCTGGCCTTTCAGCACTGGTTTGGAAATCCATAACCCTGGTTTCGTCAGTGTGTCTCACTGACAAGGGAATGGTTGTGGAGACTCTGCTACAATTTTTTTTATTAAAGGCCACACAACATACAATTTGCTTTTGATAAAGCAGTTAAGCTCACATCATGTGTCAGGTTCCATTAACAGCAACAGAAAAAACAACAACAACAGGAGCACACATTTATACAAGTTACATCAAACCAGTGATTCGTTTAAAGTCCTGATAGCTGTTGGAAATAAGCTATTTTTAAATCTGACAGATTTTGTCATCATCGACCTGTAGCGCCTTCCGGAGGGCATAAGTGTGAAAAGATGGTGGGCAGGCTGTGAGATATCTGAGGTGATTCTTGTTGCTCGCTGAGTGATGCGTCTTTGATATAAGGTGTCTATGGATGGGAGTGTGTGGCCAGTGATCTCGGAGGATTTATTGATGATTCTTTGGAGTTTTGAGCGGGAATGACTATCCAAATTACCATACCAGACTATTATGGATGAAATGAGGATACTTTCGTGACTGCTTGGGCAAACCTGCTCCCAATAGGCTGTTTCATTGCTGTTAGTAATGAGGCCAATTATTGTCATGTCATTTGCATATTTAAGAATGGAGACAGAACTGTGAGAGGATGTGAGTGTGTTTTTGTGTCCTGAGAGGAAGCTCCTGATCCACTGGCATAAAGAGATGTCAATGTCCATGTCCAGGAGTTTATTGTAGAGATTCAGAGGGTCGATAGTATTGAAGGCGGAGCTCCATGAATAGCACCCGAGCGTAGGTCCAGGTGTTGGAGTATCCTGTGAAGAGCCAAATTGACTGCATCCTCTACAGACCTATTTGCCCGATAAGCAAACTGGAAACTGTCCATAAGTGGATTGGTGAGTTCTTTAAGGGGAGGAGAGAATGATCCGTTCAAGTGACTTCATGATGACAGATGTGAGGGCGATGGGTCTGTAGTCGTTGAGACGTGTTATTTTATTGTTTTTGGGGACCGGAATGATGACAGAGTCCTTAAAACATCTGAGGACTGAGCAGTGAGCGAGGGAGCTGTTGAAAATATCAGTGAATACAGGGGCCAGTTGATATGCACAGTGTTTCAGTACTGCTGGGTTCATACCATCACCTGGACTTGTAAGTCATGTAATGTGATGTACTTTGAGTGGACACAGAAGACACAGAGGAAACCAGCTGTCTCAAACACTTCCAGCTCATTAGGTGTGTTTCCTCATTAGGTGTGTTTCCTCATTAGGTGTGTTTCCTCATTAGGTGTGTTTCCTTTTGGCCCTGCAACTTTAGTACCTGAGCCAAAACTCAACTTTTCTCCACATATCTATAAACCTTGTCCCTTTTTGGCTGGGTATAATAACATGTCTTAATCTGCTCCATAGTGGCTCGCATTTTGTATTGTTACCGACAATGATTGCTGCCAGTGAACCTTTTTGGAATGATTTTCCCCCTTAATAATTGTCAAGCTTATTTACAATTCATGGGGCCATATTTTCAGTAAACTGTTTGAATAGTGAGATTCTTCTGGGGACACTGTTGCTAGAATAAGCTTTGAAGGCAGTTCTTTCTGGATGAATGAATGCAATATTATTCCCTTTTGTAAAGGAAATGAGAAGATAACTGTGTCATTCCACTCGTTACCCTTTGTATTTTGAGTCGTAAATGAGCAGCAACAAATGCAGCCTTTTGAGTCCTTGCAGTCCTCCTCAATAATAAGCATGCAATGTGTGATTTCCAAGAGAATTTATTGTCCATTATCACCCCTAGGAATTTGGCTCCATAAGAACGTTGAATTTCTATGCCTATTTAAATATAATTTGTCACGTTCTATATTTCTATTACCTGAAACCTTCCATTAGGAATAATGTATTACAGACAAACCACTTTTATCACTTTATTCCAATATTGTTCCATGAGTTTTGAAGACAGAGCAATCTCACATTTTCATGTATTTATTTAGATGCTTTTATCTGAAAGCAACTTCCAAGAGAGAGCTTTACAAAGAGCATTGGTCACTGGTAGATCCCAAACATTGCAGTTTGACAGATTATGAAACATACATCATGTGAAACTAAGCAAGTGCCAAGCAGAATAAGATGCTAAAGGTTCAGGGAGTCAGATGGCAGAGAGGTGAGGGTGTTAGTAATCAGAAGGTCTCTTGTTCGAACCCCAGTGTGCCAACATGATGTTGTGTCTTTGGGCAAGGCACTTCACCCTGCTAACCTCAGGGGAATGTCCCAGTAATATATGTAAATTGCTCTGGATTAAAGCGTCTACTAATTTTAAATCCAACTCTTCACATTTAACTTACTTGACTCAACACTTTGTAAAAACAAGTGTTTTCCAGAATGTTAATCAAACCATATATGAAACCAATGTAGAACTAGACCACTTATGGCGCTTTTCCACCGCATGGTATCAGCTCGCCTCGCCTCCACTCGCATTTTTGGCGTTTCCACCGCAGTTCCATGGTACCTGGTACCTGCTAGCGGGTACTTTTTTAGTACCTTCTCGCTCTAGGTACCAAGTGAGCTTAAGTCGAGCTAAAAGGTGACGTCGGCAGACGGCCGGCCATTGATTGGCCAGAAAGCGTGACGAAGTCACGAGAGCGACTTAAAGCAACAGCGCCGCAGCTAATACTTATTACTATCAGATACAGTCCATTACACCAACAGTCTTCAAGCTTTTTAAAAGTCAGATAATTTACAAAAGACTAGTTCGTCAACATGGCTAAAATTATAATGTGGGTTCTGTCCACTTGTGGGTTGCGTTGGTGTTATTTACGTCGCGTACAAAAATACGTCACGGCCTACGTCACGCCCCTTTCGCCGACGACCAGGAAGTACTATTTGCGGTGGAAAACCACCCGTGTTTACTACAAACCGAGTCGAGTCGAGTCGAGTCGTGCTACATTTGTGGTGGAAAAGCTGCATTAGAGTACTTGCTACGAACCCTGTGGCTCCAACAGTCAAGGGTAGATGGAGCAGGACCAGTACTAAGGCACAGTGAGAACCAGAGACAGAGACAACCAAAGCTACTGTCAAACGTCACCGTTATAAACACACAGTAAAGGAAGTTAGAGAAAAGGGGCTGAGCTGGACCCAAGAAATGAAAGAATATATCTAAAACACTCCTAATCTGAACTGGCCTGCTTCAATTACCCCACTAGACTAGACTAACCCATACACACACACAGTGAGTGGTCCGCTCAGTTCTAACTAGTGTTCTTAGACAAAGTTATACCTACAGGTTTTGTGGCTCAAGGGTAACTTGCTAAGAACCCCTTTTCCCAGGGTCACAGGAACAAACAGAACAGGACCTAACAGGAAGGAAACAACCACACAGAAATACTCAGCAATACGTACTCACCTGACACAGGTAAGACACAGTGACATAGAAGCTCAACTGAGTGGGGAACACATGCATGAAGTGTGTGTATCTAGATCCAGTGTATCAATGTGGTGGAACACTAAAATCCTCCTTGCAGAACCAATTAACTGGGTTCTTATACTATGGAGGTGTGAAGCAGTTAGGACAGGTGTCTGCTGATTGGTCCCTCCCCAGTGAGGCAGGGCAGGAACACTGGGAACACCAAGGATCCTCATCAGGAACACTGAGAACACCAAGGATCCTCATCAGGAACACTGGGAACACCAAGGATCCTCATCAGGAACACTGAGAACACCAAGGAGCCTCATCAGGAACACTGGGAACACCAAGGATCCTCCTCAGGAACACCAAGGATCCTCATCAGGAACACTGGGAACACCAAGGATCCTCATCAGGAACACTGGGAACACCAAGGATCCTCATCAGGAACACTGGGAACACCAAGGATCCTCATCAGGAACACCAAGGATCCTCATCAGGAACACTGAGAACACCAAGGATCCTCATCAGGAACACCAAGGATCCTCATCAGGATTACTGAGAACACCAAGGATCCTCATCAGGAACACTGGGAACACCAAGGATCCTCATCAGGAACACCAAGGATCCTCATCAGGAACACTGAGAACATCAAGGATCCTCATCAGGAACACCAAGGATCCTCATCAGGAACACTGGGAACACCAAGGATCCTCATCAGGAACACCAAGGATCCTCATCAGGAACACCAAGGATCCTCATCAGGAACACCAAGGATCCTCATCAGGAACACTTTGGTAAACTACAGGAAGGTGAAACCACAAAGGCACATAGAGGAAACCTGCATGTGTAACAAACCCTGATGGTCTTGCTGTTGTGCTGTGGCCTTGGCAAAACAGACCGTTTTCAAAGTCTTTGACTCTCAGATTTCCGCAAACTAGAGGAACGATAACTTCTTCATCCTGTCATTACAAGCGCAGGTATTATGACTCAGATGATGGAAGCTGCCTTGATCGTTCCGGCAACAGAGGAACTGTTTGAAGTCCAAGGCATCGTCTTTATTCTCAGACAAAAGGGTGATTAAACCGACCTGTGCATGCCAGCTGCCTGTGCTCACCCAGAAACATGCCAGCTGCCTGTGCTCACCCAGAAACATGCCAGCTGCCTGTGCTCACCCAGAAACATGCCAGCTGCCTGTGCTCACCCAGAAACATGCCAGCTGCCTGTGCTCACCCAGAAACATGCCAGCTGCCTGTGCTCACCCAGAAACATGCCAGCTGCCTGTGCTCACCCAGAAACAAGCCAGCTGCCTGTGCTCACCCAGAAACATGCCAGCTGCCTGTGCTCACCCAGAAACATGCCAGCTGCCTGTGCTCACCCAGAAACATGCCAGCTGCCTGTGCTCACCCAGAAACATGCCAGCTGCCTGTGCTCACCCAGAAACATGCCAGCTGCCTGTGCTCACCCAGAAACATGCCAGCTGCCTGTGCTCACCCAGAAACATGCCAGCTGCCTGTGCTCACCCAGAAACATGCCAGCTGCCTGTGCTCACCCAGAAACATGGCCTTCACTGGTTACAGAGCTGTCAGTGATCAATGACCTTTAGACTATAAAGGTATATCGTTTCTTTACAAAGGCTACCCACGCACATACACACAAGGTCACACACATGCACATACAGATGCACACATACTCAAGTATGCATCGATACACACGCGCAGTCCTTTAAACACACACACACACATTATCATTGTTCTTCATTACATTTATTGTAGTTTTTGTATTTTATTTGTCTGCAGCGCTTTGGGTTCTAGAAAAGTGCATTATAAATCAAATTTATTATTATTATTATCATCTCAATAAAATGTAGCTTTTAAGCTTTTTAGCAAGGGCAGAAACATATTATCTGTCAACTCAAGTCCCCAACCAGAGACGATGTTACATACTCGTAGATTATTTCTCTCCACAATGGCTCATAGTCCTGGTGAATCACTTCCAGAAACAAGCTTTACTCACCTGAACTCAAGCTGAACTGCATTTTCTGAGGTTCTTTTAGGTTCCAGACAGGAAGTTATCATTAGAGGAAAATGCTATTCATTTAGCCTTTCCTCCCTTTTCCTTCCTTAACTCCAACTGTTGCATTGAACTGAAAGATGTGCATTTGTGATGTGCATTTGTGATGTGCATTTGTGCTTGTCACTTCTTGGCAAGAAACACCTGCTTTGGGTTTTGAGGCGCTAGAGAACGTCAGAGAGGATCTGGGTCTCATAAGAACCACAGTGGTGGAAGGTTCTCCCACATCCCCCCCATCTCTGCACCCTCCGGCTGAAGAACTCATCAAGCTCTCAAAACACACGTCTTCAAGTTCCACCTGGACGAGCTCCAGTTTACTAAAGCCTCTGACAGCAGCACTAAGCAGAACATGACTTCCTGTATGTTGTGTGTTTTTTATTTCATTTCCTCTCCATGTATTCAAGGTCCTGTTACACCATTGTCTCATAGGAGCTGGAAAAAACTAGCTTTCACCTGAAATATGATGTTTTTGGATGTATTGTACTATGTATTACTGTAGTGAGGTTAACATACCACAATATTTGAGATATGATTGTTGTATAATTGCCTGCATGGTATCTGAGAAGGGGTTGTCTGGCAAATACAGACTAGTCCTTGACTCTGACCTTCAAAATACTGCTAGAAGTGTCTTGATCAGGATATCTGATTCTTGATATGTAGGATATATATATATATATATATATATATATATATATATATATATATATATATATATATATATATATATTGAGATTTGAGATGTGGAGATTTTTTACATTTAACTAAGAGTAAGTGTTTTAAAGCACTTACTCTTAGTTAAATGTAAAAAATCTCACAATGAATGACAAGCAGGACGATAGCCTGGCTGATTGAAGGGCTTAACATAAACATGGTTATATCTATGTAGAACCGTAGAACTTTCGGTAGAACTTCCAGTAGAACTTCCAGTAGAACTTCCAGTAGAACTTCCAGTAGAACTTCCAGTAGAACTTCCAGTAGAACTTCCAGTAGAACTTCCAGTAGAACTTCCAGTAGAACCTGTGTTGGGCCTTCATGAACTGAGGGTTTGAGAACAGCAGACAGGCAGCAGTGACATCCTGTAGAAGCAGACACACTTCCTGCTGAAGTTCGACACCCACAAGCACGTCCGCACGCTGGCTGCCAAGGTAACTCAGTGGAACATCGCTTGATTGGATGGTTTTGATGTGTTATTCCAGGATGGCATTTCAAGGCTGATTTAGCTGAACCGAACTGCAGCCAGACTGTGGTTTTAATATCGATCTGTCTGAAGTTGCAGCTTGTCAGATATGTATCTGTGTAATCTGGTGATGACTTTATATCTCGGAGGACAAAGACACAGTGGGCCTACAAACAGATAAACACACAGAGAGAAACATCAGAACGAGGAGATCTGTGCTTCCTTTTGTTGTGTGACTAATTTGGTCATTTAAATTCCTGTGAGAGCATCTGTTTTCGTTAGAGTGTTGGATGCTGGAACTGCAACAGAATCTTAAATTAAACATTTAAAGCGTTGAACATAGAAAGCTCAGTGTGTAATCTTAAGAGGCTCTGAACCGCTTTCACTTAGAAGGCGGACGGAACTCAACACAGACAGGGTTCTATCCAGTCAGGTTCTGTCTAGAAGGGGTTCTATCTGGGTTCTCTCTGTAATAATGTACAGGATTCTAGAGAGCATGATTGGCCGACCCCCCGACATCTCAAAATAATCTCAATGATACCTTTTAGGCAAGTTCTGATTGGCTAACAGCCCCCCGAGCTCCTTGGCTTGTTCTGTGTGAGTCGGGTCTAATTGAAAAGAAAAACAAGCACAGCCAGACTGTGTGTGTTCATTGTCACCACTTTAATTAGAGGCTGGGATGGCTGCACACTTACCAGAGCGAGCCAGACACTGGGACACTGGGAGGGAGGGAGGCAGGGAGGGAGGCAGGGAAGGAGGGAGGCAGGGAGGGAGGCAGGGAAGGAGGGAGGCAGGGAAGGAGGGTGGGAGGGAGGGAGTCAGGGAGGCAGGGAAGGAGGGAGGCAGCGCCCACTAATGACACGCATGATGTCTGAGTGCGTGCACACCAGGCACTACCAAAAGAAACACACTTTCACACACACAGCATCACACACATCACACACAAACACTCACTCCCATGAGAGGAAAGGTGGAGATGAGAACCTACAGGAGAGGACAGTAGAGAGGTGGACCTCCAGGGAGCTTCTGGGACCTACAGGAGAGGACAGTAGAGAGGTGGACCTCCAGGGAGCTTCTGGGACCTACAGGAGAGGACAGTAGAGAGGTGGACCTCCAGGGAGCTTCTGGGACCTTCAGGAGAGGACAGTAGAGAGGTGGACCTCCAGGGAGCTTCTGGGACCTACAGGAGAGGACAGTAGAGAGGTGGACCTCCAGGGAGCTTCTGGGACCTACAGGAGAGGACAGTAGAGAGGTGGACCTCCAG
>CM059343.1:7585393-7597796 GCA_030340685.1 Protosalanx chinensis
GGGAGAGGCCAGGGAGGCAGAGAGAGGGAGGCAGAGAGAGGGGGAGAGGCCAGGGAGGCAGAGAGAGGGAGGCAGAGAGAGGGGGAGAGGCCAGGGAGGCAGAGAGAGGGAGAGGGGGAGAGGTCAGGGAGGCAGAGAGAGGGAGAGAGGCTGGAGAGGCAGAGAGAGGGGGAGAGGCTGGAGAGGCAGAGAGAGGGGGAGAGGCTGGAGAGGCAGAGAGAGGGGAAGAGGCTGGAGAGGCAGAGAGAGGGGGAGAGGCTGGAGAGGCAGAGAGAGGGGGAGAGGCTGGAGAGGCAGAGAGAGGGGGAGAGGCTGGAGAGGCAGAGAGAGGGGGAGAGGCTGGAGAGGCAGAGAGAGGGGGAGAGGCTGGAGAGGCAGAGAGAGGGGGAGAGGCAGAGAGCGTAAACGAGGTGCAGATCAGCACCATGGACAGCTCTATTTTTCTACAGACAGGAATAAAGACAAAATCTGAGAGGTGGGGGACAGGGGAGAGAGGGAGGTGGGGGAGGGGGGAGAGGTGGGGAAGGGGGAAGAGATGGAGTTGGGGGAGAAATGGGGGTGGGGGAGGGGGGAGAGATGGAGGTGAGGGAGGATGGAGAGTGATGGACAAGGGGAGAGAGGAGGGAGGGAGGAGAGAGGAAAGGTTGGAGAGAAATGGGGAAGAGGGGAGAGGAGAGAGAGTCATGGGGGACACCAAAAAGTGTCAGAGGGCCAATAAGTGTCCTAGACCAGGCATCACCAATAGGCGGACTCCGGTCTGGATCCGGACCACGGACCGGTTCTGTCCGGACCCCGTAGCTTTCCAATGGTAAATTACATTTGGACTATGAGAGTATTTTTTTAGCAACACCAGCTAAACCATGAAATTGAGCACAGCCGCGTCGCTTTACAACTGTTCTTCGTGCTCAATCGCATGTAGATTTCCGAATACGATGTACAGTATTCTCACCCCCCCCCCCCCCTCCCAGTCGACAGAAAATGCCAGTGGCTAAGCCCCCCCCCTTTCTTTCCATCCTAGAAACGTCCCTGATGGACTCCCTAACCTTCTACTCGGACCATATTCAATAACTGGACCCCAGTGACTTTTAATTGAATACCCCTGTCCTAGACCCAGTAAGTGTCCTAGACCCAGTGAGTGTCCTAGACCCAGTGAGTGTCCTAGACCCAGTGAGTGTCCTAGACCCAGTAAGTGTCCTAGACCCAGTAAGTGTCCTAGACCCAGTGAGTGTCCTAGACCCAGTGAGTGTCCTAGACCCAGTGAGTGTCCTAGACCCAGTGAGTGTCCTAGACCCAGTGAGTGTCCTAGACCCAGTGAGTGTCCTAGACCCAGTAAGTGTCCTAGACCCAGTGAGTGTCCTAGACCCAGTGAGTGTCCTAGACCCAGTGAGTGTCCTAGACCCAGTGAGTGTCCTAGACCCAGTAAGTGTCCTAGACCCAGTGAGTGTCCTAGACCCAGTGAGTGTCCTAGACCCAGTGAGTGTCCTAGACCCAGTAAGTGTCCTAGACCCAGTGAGTGTCCTAGACCCAGTGAGTGTCCTAGACCCAGTGAGTGTCCTAGACCCAGTGAGTGTCCTAGACCCAGTAAGTGTCCTAGACCCAGTAAGTGTCCTAGACCCAGTGAGTGTCCTAGACCCAGTAAGTGTCCTAGACCCAGTGAGTGTCCTAGACCCAGTAAGTGTCCTAGACCCAGTGAGTGTCCTAGACCCAGTGAGTGTCCTAGACCCAGTAAGTGTCCTAGACCCAGTGAGTGTCCTAGACCCAGTGAGTGTCCTAGACCCAGTGAGTGTCCTAGACCCAGTAAGTGTCCTAGACCCAGTAAGTGTCCTAGACCCAGTGAGTGTCCTAGACCCAGTGAGTGTCCTAGACCCAGTGAGTGTCCTAGACCCAGTGAGTGTCCTAGACCCAGTGAGTGTCCTAGACCCAGTAAGTGTCCTAGACCCAGTAAGTGTCCTAGACCCAGTAAGTGTCCTAGACGCAGTAAGTGTCCTAGACCCAGTAAGTGTCCTAGACCCAGTGAGTGTCCTAGACCCAGTGAGTGTCCTAGACCCAGTGAGTGTCCTAGACCCAGTAAGTGTCCTAGACCCAGTGAGTGTCCTAGACCCAGTAAGTGTCCTAGACCCAGTGAGTGTCCTAGACCCAGTGAGTGTCCTAGACCCAGTAAGTGTCCTAGACCCAGTGAGTGTCCTACCTGACGTCACAATGCCGTTCAGATGCCAGGACATGTCCGTTGCTATGCCGACATTACATTCCTGAGGTAGCTACGCGAGCTAGCGGGAAACTGCCCTGGTTGCTATACTGGTTGCTAGGTATTAAGTTCTGTATTTAGGCCTGTTTAAAACGATCTATCCTACTCTATGATTTGAAGTTTTCATTCCTGAGACAGTAACATGTGCAGGTAGATTATTACAGCCCTTTCTTTACCAGGTCTGTTAAAATCCATGCAAAATGGTCTGTTTTTCGACTAAAAAAGGCCCAAGCTATCGAACCAGTGGAAACTGAAAATCATCGAGGAGGATAGACTTAACGACATTGTGACGTCAGGTAGGTACTGTTTGGCCCCCCTAAGGCCTGGCCCCCCTAAGGATCCCCATCCCCTCTGTTTGTCCCTGGGACACTGTTTGTCCATTGGTTGTTTGACATATGAGGTCTAAAATGCAGTTTGTTTTGAAGTTATATCAGTTACAGTCTGTCAATAATGGCGTATCCAGAGGAAGGTTCTCAGATGATACATTTACATTTAATCAATTAGCAGACAATTTTATCCAAAACAACTTACAGTAAGTACAGGGACATTCTCCCTGAGGCAAGTAGGGTGAAGTGCCTTGCCCAAGGACACAACATCACATAGCCACAGCTGTGGTTCAAATTCACAACCTTCCGCTCATGAGGCCAACGCCTTAACCATTGAGCCATCTGACGCCCCCCCCCGTGATCCTGTGGACTCTCCCATACAAAGAGTTTTCATCCCAGCAGCCCTCACCAGGGAGAAAAAATGTAAGAAACCTTAGAAGGAGCAGTTCAGTGAGGGATCCCCTCCTCCAGGGACGGTTGGAGAAAGTGAGGAGCAGAACACAGGCTAAACTGTCATATCTCTAGAGAGAGTTAATAAGTTGTTGAAACATCAGTACTCAATGCTCAACTTGGGTCTGAGGTGGCATAAAGTCAGTTTAGGCAGCCAATGGGCTTGGGCCCATGATTGGCGCAGCATCACATGCAGGGGGATGAGGAAAGGGACCGGGAACTCTCTCCTTGTCCATCAGGGAGACTGACGTCCGACTGGCGACCAGATCCAGGGTTGGTAGACTGTCTTAGATCGATGTCCTAGTGTAGTGGTTGAAGTGTGTGTAGTGGTTGTAGTGTGTGTGTGTAGTGGTTGTAGTGTGTGTGTGTGTGTGTAGTGGTTGTAGTGTGTGTGTGTGTAGTGGTCTTTAGTGTGTGTGTGTGTGGTGGGCTGTAGCGTGTGTGTAGTGGTTGTAGTGTGTGTGTGTGTGTGTAGTGGTTGTAGTGTGTGTGTGTGTGTGTGTGTGTTTGGTGGATGTTGTCAACTTTAGCTCCAGAACACTGAGACCCTCTCATTCATTAGAAATCCCCAGATTGGACCCAGATCTCGTGTCTGTGTGCTTCCATGCACCTCGTCTGCTCCAATCATTCTATTCAACCTGATAATCAGGCTTTGCTATCTTTAGGACACAGAAAAAAATGACGGATTAAAACACTTCAATGTTGCTTCTAAATCCCATGTTTAATCTCAGCCACCGATCCAGACCAGATTCATCTGGAAACATGGACGCTGTCCTTGTGATGTTCGTTTCACTGGAGACCGATAGGCTCCGCCCCCGCTCGAGGGACCGATAGGCTCCGCCCCCCTTGAGGGACCAGTAGAGTATGAGGTTGATGAGCCCCACTGTGTGTGTGTGAAAGACTGCATGTGTGTGTGTGTGTGTTAAAGACTGTATGTGTGTGTGTGTGTGTTAAAGACTGCATGTGTGTGTGTGTGTGTGTGTGAGTGTGTGTGATGACATTTAGGACACTTTGTTGGGCTTTGTGCTACGAAGCAAGTCTCACATTTCACTCACATTATATACAATATGTTTAAACAAATATGGACAATTAGAAAATATAATCATGGCTAAAAGTAACACAGTTGCAAAGGAAAGCTGTACAAAAAATCACCAACGGTGTAAATAAGTGAATACATGACTCAGTATCACCACCCCATCATTAATGCAGAGCTGGATAATGACTCAGTATCACCACCCCATCATTAATGCAGAGCGGGATAATGACTCAGTATCACCACCCCATCATTAATGCAGAGCTGGATAATGACTCAGTATCACCACCCCATCATTAATGCAGAGCTGGATAATGACTCAGTATCACCACCCCATCATTAATGGAGAGCTGGATAATGACTCAGTATCACCACCCCATCATTAATGCAGAGCTGGATAATGACTCAGTATCACCACCCCATCATTAATGCAGAGCTGGATAATGACTCAGTATCACCACCCCATCATTAATGCAGAGCTGGATAATGACTCAGTATCACCACCCCATCATTAATGCAGAGCTGGATAATGACTCAGTATCACCACCCCATCATTAATGCAGAGCTGGATAATGACTCAGTATCCCCACCCCATCATTAATGCAGAGCTGGATAATGACTCAGTATCACCACCCCATCATTAATGCAGAGCTGGATAATGACTCAGTATCACCACCCCATCATTAATGCAGAGCTGGAGAATGACTCAGTATCACCACCCCATCATTAATGCAGAGCTGGAGAATGACTCAGTATCACCACCCCATCATTAATGCAGAGCTGGATAATGACTCAGTATCACCACCCCATCATTAATGCAGAGCTGGATAATGACTCAGTATCACCACCCCATCATTAATGCAGAGCTGGATAATGACTCAGTATCACCACCCCATCATTAATGCAGAGCTGGATAATGACTCAGTATCACCACCCCATCATTAATGCAGAGCTGGATAATGACTCAGTATCACCACCCCATCATTAATGCAGAGCTGGATAATGACTCAGTATCACCACCCCATCATTAATGCAGAGCTGGATAATGACTCAGTATCACCACCCCATCATTAATGCAGAGCTGGATAATGACTCAGTATCACCACCCCATCATTAATGCAGAGCTGGATAATGACTCAGTATCACCACCCCATCATTAATGCAGAGCTGGATAATGAATCAGTATCACCACCCCATCATTAATGCAGAGCTGGATAATGACTCAGTATCACCACCCCATCATTAATGCAGAGCTGGATAATGACTCAGTATCACCACCCCATCATTAATGCAGAGCTGGATAATGACTCAGTATCACCACCCCATCATTAATGCAGAGCTGGATAATGACTCAGTATCATTATATCTGGTCACATGACCCCCTGAGTTGTGGTCTGAACAGAGACCTTAACCCTGCTCTCTGACCCCCCCTCTCCCCCCAGGCCTCCTCCTGCTCTCTGACCCCCCCCTCTCCCCCCAGGCCTCTCCTCCCAGGCCTCCTCCTGCTCTCTGACCCCCCCTCTCCCCCCAGGCCTCCTCCTGCTCTCTGACCCCCCCCTCTCCCCCCAGGCCTCTCCTCCCAGGCCTCCTCCTGCTCTCTGACCCCCCCTCTCCCCCCAGGCCTCTCCCCCCAGGCCTCCTCCTGCTCTCTGACCCCCCCCTCTCCCCCCAGGCCTCTCCCCCCAGGCCTCTCCCCCCCAGGCCTCCTCCTGCTCTCTGACCCCCCCCTCTCCCCCCAGGCCTCCTCCTGCTCTCTGACCCCCCCTCTCCCCCCAGGCCTCTCCCCCCAGGCCTCCTCCTGCTCTCTGACCCCCCCTCTCCCCCCAGGCCTCTCCCCCAGGCCTCCTCCTGCTCTCTGACCCCCCCTCTCCCCCCAGGCCTCTCCTCCCAGGTGGGCCTCTACAATCACTTGTTAGTCAACACTGGGCTGAGAATGACCTTGGTAATCATGGAGACCAACCAGACAAGGGGTCCTGTGTGTGAGTGTGTGTTGGGGGGGGAGTCTGTGTGAGTGTGTGTGTGTGTGGGGGGGAGTGTGTGTGTGTGTGTGGGGGGAGTGTGTGTGTTTGGGGGGGAGTGTATGTGTGTCAGAATCAGAATGGGGTTTATTCACTATGTAAGATTAACAAACATAGAATTCACTGTGGCAGAAATGAGCAAACATAGAGCATAGCACTCAGTGAGTGTGTTTGTGGTTTGTGTGTGTGTGTGTGCGTGAGTGAGTGAGTGTATGTGACTGTGTGTGTTTGTGAGTGTATGTGTAGCCGTATTGAACTTCTTTTGTCTGGATCAGAAGTCACAGTGTTAGTGTTAGTTATTCATCAATGGTTAGTGCTGGGAGTCAAGTGTTAGTGTTCTGTGTGTCGCTCTGGATAAGAGCGTCTGCTAAATGACTACATGTTAATGTATGGATGTGTGTGTGTGTGTTGGTCCTTGTGTGCGTGTGTGTAAGTGAGGTCAGGTGATCATAATGATCATGTTCTGAACGACAGGAAAGGCGATGTGAAAGCAGAGATGAGAGGAGAAGATTATGAAGCAGAGGGCCTAGTCAAGGTAAAGGAGATATGGAGGAGGAGGAGAGGAAGGCAGAGATTAACTGTTCATGTGAAGTGCTTAACCTGAAGGTAATAATAACACCTCATTTAGAAAGACAATCCCTCTGAGGCAAGTAGGGTGAAGTGCCTTGCCTAAGGATACTATGTCACATAGCCACAGCTGGGTTTTGAACTCACAACCTTCAGATCATGAGGCCAACACCTTAACCCGCTGAGCCACCTGACTCCACCTGATGTGGGAATCTGACACGTGATCAGTTCTCAGATCTCTTTCTCCCTCTCTCTCTCTCCCCCTCTCTCTCTCCCCCTCTCTCTCTCCCCTCTCTCTCTCTTTCTCTGTCACCTCGTCCTCATTATTTCCCCTTCTCTCTTTTTTTCTCCCTATCTTTCACTCCCTCTTCCTCTCTTCCCTCCCTATCTTTCACTCCCTCTTCATCTCTTCCTCCCTCGTCCTCTCTTCCCTCCCTCTTCCTCTCTTCCCTCCCTATCTTTCACTCCCTCTTCCTCTCTTCCCATCCTCTTCCTCTCTTCCCTCCCTATATCCACCTCCCCTTTGACACTGTTTGTGATTGGAGGAACAGGGATTCTCATTAAAGATGTGCAGAACTGACAGAAGCTGCTTTCTAGGTTTCCCTCCTTCCTTTTTGACTCCTAATTATCTCTCCTTCCTCTTTGACTCCTGGTTCTCCCTCCTTCCTCTTTGACTCCTGGTTCTCCCTCCTTCCTCTTTGACTCCTGGTTCTCCCTCCTTCCTCTTTGACTCCTGGTTCTCCCTCCTTCCTCTTTGACTCCTGGTTCTCTCTCCTTCCTCTTTGACTCCTGGTTCCCCCTCCTTCCTCTTTGACTCCTGGTTCCCCCTCCTTCCTCTTTGACTCCTGGTTCTCTCTCCTTCCTCTTTGACTCCTGGTTCTCTCTCCTTTCTCTTTGACTCCTGGTTCTCTCTTCTTCCTCTTTGACTCCTGGTTCTCTCTCCTTCCTCTTTGACTCCTGGTTCTCTCTCCTTCCTCTTTGACTCCTGGTTCTCCCTCCTTCCTCTTTGACTCCTGGTTCTCCCTCCTTCCTCTTTGACTCCTGGTTCTCCCTCCTTCCTCTTTGACTCCTGGTTCTCTCTCCTTCCTCTTTGACTCCTGGTTCTCTCTCCTTCCTCTTTGACTCCTGGTTCTCCCTCCTTCCTCTCTGACTCCTGGTTCTCCCTCCTTCCTCTTTGACTCCTGGTTCTCTCTCCTTCCTCTTTGACTCCTGGTTCCCCCTCCTTCCTCTTTGACTCCTGGTTCTCCTCCTTCCTCTTTGACTCCTGGTTCCCCCTCCTTCCTCTTTGACTCCTGGTTCTCTCTCCTTCCTCTTTGACTCCTGGTTCTCTCTCCTTCCTCTTTGACTCCTGGTTCTCTCTCCTTCCTCTTTGACTCCTGGTTCTCCCTCCTTCCTCTTTGACTCCTGGTTCCCCCTCCTTCCTCTTTGACTCCTGGTTCCCCCTCCTTCCTCTTTGACTCCTGGTTCTCTCTCCTTCCTCTTTGACTCCTGGTTCTCTCTCCTTCCTCTTTGACTCCTGGTTCTCTCTTCTTCCTCTTTGACTCCTGGTTCTCTCTCCTTCCTCTTTGACTCCTGGTTCTCTCTCCTTCCTCTTTGACTCCTGGTTCTCCCTCCTTCCTCTTTGACTCCTGGTTCTCCCTCCTTCCTCTTTGACTCCTGGTTCTCCCTCCTTCCTCTTTGACTCCTGGTTCTCTCTCCTTCCTCTTTGACTCCTGGTTCTCTCTCCTTCCTCTTTGACTCCTGGTTCTCCCTCCTTCCTCTCTGACTCCTGGTTCTCCCTCCTTCCTCTCTGACTCCTGGTTCTCTCTCCTTCCTCTTTGACTCCTGGTTCTCTCTCCTTCCTCTTTGACTCCTGGTTCTCTCTCCTTCCTCTTTGACTCCTGGTTCTCTCTCCTTCCTCTTTGACTCCTGGTTCTCTCTCCTTCCTCTTTGACTCCTGGTTCTCTCTCCTTCCTCTTTGACTCCTGGTTCTCTCTCCTTCCTCTTTGACTCCTGGTTCTCTCTCCTTCCTCTTTGACTCCTGGTTCTCTCTCCTTCCTCTTTGACTCCTGGTTCTCTCTCCTTCCTCTTTGACTCCTGGTTCTCTCTCCTTCCTCTTTGACTCCTGGTTCTCTCTCCTTCCTCTTTGACTCCTGGTTCTCTCTCCTTCCTCTTTGACTCCTGGTTCTCTCTCCTTCCTCTTTGACTCCTGGTTCTCTCTCCTTCCTCTTTGACTCCTGGTTCTCTCTCCTTCCTCTTTGACTCCTGGTTCTCTCTCCTTCCTCTTTGACTCCTGGTTCTCTCTCCTTCCTCTTTGACTCCTGGTTCTCCCTCCTTCCTCTCTGACTCCTGGTTCTCCCTCCTTCCTCTCTGACTCCTGTTCTCTCTCCTTCCTCTTTGACTCCTGGTTCTCTCTCCTTCCTCTTTGACTCCTGGTTCTCTCTCCTTCCTCTTTGACTCCTGGTTCTCTCTCCTTCCTCTTTGACTCCTGGTTCTCTCTCCTTCCTCTGACTCCTGGTTCTCTCTCCTTCCTCTTTGACTCCTGGTTCTCTCTCCTTCCTCTTTGACTCCTGGTTCTCCCTCCTTCCTCTTTGACTCCTGGTTCTCTCTCCTTCCTCTTTGACTCCTGGTTCTCTCTCCTTCCTCTTTGACTCCTGGTTCTCTCTCCTTCCTCTTTGACTCCTGGTTCTCTCTCCTTCCTCTTTGACTCCTGGTTCTCCCTCTTGACCTTTTCTCTTTCTGTAGTGTTTGTGTTAGAGTGGGAACACAAACACACACACAGAACCGGTGACAAAGGTCAACCCTGGCGGAGTCCAGCATGCATCTGGAACAGGTCTAACTTATTACCAGCAATGCGAACACAGCTCCTACTTCGGTTGTACAGGGAACTGACGGCCCCTAACAAAGGGCCCCGGACCCCGTACTCCCGAAGTACCCCCCACAGGACACCACGAGGGACACAGTCGAATGCATTCTCCAGATCCACAAAGCACATGTGGTTTGGTTGGGCAAACTCCCATGAACCCTCCGTCACATGTTAACCCTTTCCTTTGACCTAATTCAGCAAGGCTGGATTAGAAAAATCTGTAATCATACGATTGTTTCAGATCTCATTGTGACTCCATCCAGTAATCTTTCTAGAGCTGATGATAACAGCATGAGCATTTGTCTTTCTTTCCAATACAAATTGCTCTTGCAAAAAGCTTATTTATGCCTGCATATCAGCCTGTCTCTCAGCCTGTCTGTCTCTCATGATGACAGCCTGCCTGTCTGTCTCTCAGCCTGCCTGTCTGTCTCTCAGCCTGCCTGCCTGTCTGTCTCTCAGCCTGCCTGCCTGTCTGTCTCTCAGCCTGTCTGTCTCTCAGCCTGCCTCTCTCTCAGCCTGTCTGTCTCTCAGCCTGCCTCTCTCTCAGCCTGTCTGTCTCTCAGCCTGCCTGTCTCTCAGCCTGTCTGTCTCTCAGCCTGTCTGTCTCTCAGCCTGTCTGTCTCTCAGCCTGTCTGTCTCTCAGCCTGTCTGTCTCTCAGCCTGCCTGTCTCTCAGCCTTTCTGTCTCTCAGCCTGTCTGTCTCTCAGCCTGTCTGTCTCTCAGCCTGTCTGTCTCTCAGCCTGTTTGTCTCTCAGCCTGCCTGTCTCTCAGCCTGCCTGTCTCTCAGCCTGCCTGTCTCTCAGCCTTTCTGTCTCTCAGCCTGTCTGTCTCTCAGCCTGTCTGTCTCTCAGCCTGTCTGTCTCTCAGCCTGCCTGTCTCTCAGCCTGTCTGTCTCTCAGCCTGCCTGTCTCTCAGCCTTTCTGTCTCTCAGCCTGTCTGTCTCTCAGCCTGTCTGTCTCTCAGCCTGCCTGTCTCTCAGCCTTTCTGTCTCTCAGCCTGTCTGTCTCTCAGCCTGTCTGTCTCTCAGCCTGCCTGTCTCTCAGCCTTTCTGTCTCTCAGCCTGTCTGTCTCTCAGCCTGCCTGTCTCTCAGCCTGCCTGTCTCTCAGCCTTTCTGTCTCTCAGCCTGCCTGTCTCTCAGCCTGTCTGTCTCTCAGCCTGTCTGTCTCTCAGCCTGTCTGTCTCTCAGCCTGCCTGTCTCTCAGCCTGTCTGTCTCTCAGCCTGCCTGTCTCTCAGCCTTTCTGTCTCTCAGCCTGTCTGTCTCTCAGCCTGTCTGTCTCTCAGCCTGCCTGTCTCTCAGCCTTTCTGTCTCTCAGCCTGTCTGTCTCTCAGCCTGCCTGTCTCTCAGCCTTTCTGTCTCTCAGCCTGCCTGTCTCTCAGCCTGCCTGTCTCTCAGCCTTTCTGTCTCTCAGCCTGTCTGTCTCTCAGCCTTTCTGTCTCTCAGCCTGTCTGTCTCTCAGCCTGTCTGTCTCTCAGCCTGCCTGTCTCTCAGCCTGTCTGTCTCTCAGCCTGTCTGTCTCTCAGCCTGTCTGTCTCTCAGCCTGCCTGTCTCTCAGCCTTTCTGTCTCTCAGCCTGTCTGTCTCTCAGCCTGTCTGTCTCTCAGCCTGCCTGTCTCTCAGCCTTTCTGTCTCTCAGCCTGTCTGTCTCTCAGCCTGCCTGTCTCTCAGCCTTTCTGTCTCTCAGCCTGCCTGTCTCTCAGCCTGCCTGTCTCTCAGCCTGCCTGTCTCTCAGCCTTTCTGTCTCTCAGCCTGTCTGTCTCTCAGCCTTTCTGTCTCTCAGCCTGTCTGTCTCTCAGCTTGTCTGTCTCTCAGCCTGCCTGTCTCTCAGCCTGTCTGTCTCTCAGCCTGTCTGTCTCTCAGCCTGTCTGTCTCTCAGCCTGCCTGTCTCTCAGCCTGTCTGTCTCTCAGCCTGTCTGTCTCTCAGCCTGTCTGTCTCTCAGCCTGTCTGTCTCTCAGCCTGCCTGTCTCTCAGCCTTTCTGTCTCTCAGCCTGTCTGTCTCTCAGCCTGTCTGTCTCTCAGCCTGCCTGTCTCTCAGCCTGCCTGTCTCTCAGCCTGTCTGTCTCTCAGCCTGCCTGTCTCTCAGCCTGCCTGTCTCTCAGCCTTTCTGTCTCTCAGCCTGTCTGTCTCTCAGCCTGTCTGTCTCTCAGCCTGCCTGTCTCTCAGCCTGTCTGTCTCTCAGCCTGCCTGTCTCTCAGCCTTTCTGTCTCTCAGCCTGTCTGTCTCTCAGCCTGTCTGTCTCTCAGCCTGCCTGTCTCTCAGCCTTTCTGTCTCTCAGCCTGCCTGTCTCTCAGCCTGTCTGTCTCTCAGCCTGCCTGTCTCTCAGCCTTTCTGTCTCTCAGCCTGTCTGTCTCTCAGCCTGCCTGTCTCTCAGCCTGCCTGTCTCTCAGCCTTTCTGTCTCTCAGCCTGCCTGTCTCTCAGCCTGTCTGTCTCTCAGCCTGCCTGTCTCTCAGCCTGTCTGTCTCTCAGCCTGCCTGTCTCTCAGCCTGTCTGTCTCTCAGCCTGTCTGTCTCTCAGCCTGTCTGTCTCTCAGCCTGTCTGTCTCTCAGCCTGCCTGTCTCTCAGCCTGTCTGTCTCTCAGCCTGCCTGTCTCTCAGCCTGTCTGTCTCTCAGCCTGTCTGTCTCTCAGCCTGTCTGTCTCTCAGCCTGTCTGTCTCTCAGCCTGTCTGTGTAGTGCAGTAAGAAGCTGTTCAGCCACCAAGGTCTTCATCAAAGTGTGTAGTTCTGCAGCTGTCACCTGATTGGCCGTTTGGTCTGCGCTGTGATTCTTAGAACTCTTACGGCATAACGCGAATCTGTTTCCCTGGCAACGACAAGAGAATGATTAGACCGCAGGTCAGCTGTCTTCCAAGGCCTAGTCATGGTGTTGAGTCACGGCTTGATGGTTGATGTGGAGTTAATCTGAGTCTCCAGTGGAGACC
>CM059343.1:7598296-7605796 GCA_030340685.1 Protosalanx chinensis
GGTCTGTGTACATGTTCTCCCCCTCATCAACAAGCAGGATCACAGGAACAGCCCAGTACACCTCTGGTACATGAGAGGAGGGGCAGATGAAGAGGAGGAAGATCAGTAGATCAGAGGATGAAGGGTAGGGGGCTGTCAGAAACACCTCTCAGCTGATGAGTGGGCAGCCGGTACCGAAGGCCCATGGGCCTCACAGTTTAGCTTCATTCACAGGGTTGCCACGGAGATGATCCTTTATATAGGTCTGCCTTCTGCTCTGCGGGCCATAACCTAGCAGGACACAAGGAGAGGGGGAGAGAGGAGGGAGGAGAGGAAAACTAATGAGCTGGAGCTGGAGGGAGAGAGTCATAGAGAGGGAGGGAGAGAGAGAGAGAGAGGGGGGAGAGAGATCGAGGGAGAGATAGAGAGGGGGGGAGAGAAAGAGAGAGAGGGAGAGAGAGATAGCGAGAGGGAGAGAGAGATAGTGAGAGGGAGAGGGAGGGAGAGAGAGGGAGAGAGAGAGAGAGAGGGGGGAGAGAGATAGAGAGAGAGGGAGAGAGAGAGAGAGAGAGAGGGGGGGGAGAGAGATAGAGAGAGAGGGAGAGAGAGAGAGGGGGGAGAGAGATAGAGGGAGAGGGAGAGAGAGAAAGAGAGAGAGAGAGAGAGCAGGATTAGAAGGATTTGAGTTCTAAGAGGCCATCTAGGATGAAACTAGTGAAACGGCTGCTCATAGACACACACTCATCTTTCTATTCCATGAAACCCTCACACACACTCAGCTGCTGTTCTTTAGTACAGTGAACCCTCACTACCTGCCGCACACACATGAGGAATACAGTGAACCTCACTATATCACGGTTCAGTACAGTGAACCCTCACTATATCACGGTTCAGTACAGTGAACCCTCACTATATCACGGTTCAGTACAGTGAACCCTCACTATATCACGGTTCAGTACAGTGAACCCTCACTATATCACGGTTCAGTACAGTGAACCCTCACTATATCACGGTTCAGTACAGTGAACCCTCACTGTATCACGGTTCAGTACAGTGAACCCTCACTGTATCACGGTTCAGTACATTGAACCCTCACTATATCACGGTTCAGTACAGTGAACCCTCACTATATCACGGTTCAGTACAGTGAACCCTCACTGTATCACGGTTCAGTACAGTGAACCCTCACTATATCACGGTTCAGTACAGTGAACCCTCACTATAATCACGGTTCAGTACAGTGAACCCTCACTATATCATGGTTCAGTACAGTGAACCCTCACTGTATCACGGTTCACTTTTCACGCTTTCGCTACTTCACAGATTTGCATCGTGCATTGTGTTCTGCATTCTGATTGGCTAAACAGTCTCTCCAACAAACCTGTGCATCAATAAAGCGGTTTGTGTGAGGCTGCTCCAGTGTGAGGCTGCCACAGTGTGAGGCTGCCACAGTGTGAGGCTGCCCCAGTGTGAGGCTGCCACAGTGTGAGGCTGCCCCAGTGTGAGGCTGCCACAGTGTGAGGCTGCCCCAGTGTGAGGCTGCCACAGTGTGAGGCTGCCACAGTGTGAGGCTGCCCCAGTGTGAGGCTGCTCCAGTGTGAGGCTGCCCAGTGTGAGGCTGCTCCAGTGTGAGGCTGCCACAGTGTGAGGCTGCCCCAGTGTGAGGCTGCCCCAGTGTGAGGCTGCCACAGTGTGAGGCTGCTCCAGTGTGAGGCTGCCACAGTGTGAGGCTGCCACAGTGTGAGGCTGCTCCAGTGTGAGGCTGCCACAGTGTGAGGCTGCTCCAGTGTGAGGCTGCCACAGTGTGAGGCTGCCCCAGTGTGAGGCTGCCACAGTGTGAGGCTGCCACAGTGTGAGGCTGCTCCAGTGTGAGGCTGCCACAGTGTGAGGCTGCTCCAGTGTGAGGCTGCCACAGTGTGAGGCTGCCCCAGTGTGAGGTGAGGCTGCCCCAGTGTGAGGCTGCCACAGTGTGAGGTGAGGCTGCCACAGTGTGAGGCTGCCACAGTGTGAGGCTGCCCCAGTGTGAGGCTGCCACAGTGTGAGGCTGCCACAGTGTGAGGCTGCTCCAGTGTGAGGCTGCCACAGTGTGAGGCTGCTCCAGTGTGAGGCTGCCACAGTGTGAGGCTGCCCCAGTGTGAGGTTGAGGCTGCCACAGTGTGAGGCTGCCACAGTGTGAGGTGAGGCTGTCAGTGTGAGGCTGCCACAGTGTGAGGTGAGGCTGCCATAGTGTGAGTTGAGGCAGCCACAGTGTGAGGCTGCTACAGTGTGAGGTGAGGCAGCCACAGTGTGAGTGAGGCTGCCACAGTGTGAGGTGAGGCTGTCAGTGTGAGGCTGCCACAGTGTGAGGTGAGGCTGCTACAGTGTGAGGCTGCCACAGTGTGAGGCTGCCCCAGTGTGAGGTGAGGCTACTACAGTGTGAGGCTGCCACAGTGTGAGGCTACCACAGTGTGAGGTGAGGCTACTACAGTGTGAGGCTGCCACAGTGTGAGGTGAGGCTACTACAGTGTGAGGCTGCCACAGTGTGAGGTGAGGCTACTACAGTGTGAGGCTGCCACAGTGTGAGGCTACCACAGTGTGAGGTGAGGCTGCCACAGTGTGAGGTGAGGCTGCTACAGTGTGAGGCTGCCACAGTGTGAGCTACCACAGTGTGAGGTGAGGCTGCCACAGTGTGAGGTGAGGCTACCACAGTGTGAGGCTACCACAGTGTGAGGCTGCCACAGTGTGGGGGTGAGGCTACCACAGTGTGAGGCTACCACAGTGTGAGGCTGCCACAGTGTGAGGTGAGGCTGCCACAGTGTGAGGTGAGGCTGCCACAGTGTGAGGCTGCCACAGCCTCCTCTCACACTAAGGGAAATACAACAAAAATGCTTTATTCTGCTTCGCTCTTAGTATTTTGATTTGAAAATAAGTAGCAACAAATGTGTCCTATTCTCATAAATAATCAGTATGCATGCAGATACAAATGGAAGTAAAAACACCTGCATATTTACATGAATCTCTCTCTCCCTCTCTCCAACTCTCTCTCTATCTCTCTCTCTCTATCTCTCCCTCTCTCCAACTCTCTCTCTATCTCTCTCTCTCTATCTCTCCCTCTCTCCAACTCTCTCTCTATCTCTCTCTCTCAAACTCTTTCTCTCCCCAACTCTCTATCTCTCCCCAACTCTCTATCTCTCCCCAACTCTCTATCTCTCCCAACTCTCTATCTCTCCCCCAACTCTCTATCTCTCCCCAACTCTCTATCTCTCCCAACTCTCTATCTCTCCCAACTCTCTATCTCTCCCCAACTCTCTATCTCTCCCCAACTCTCTATCTCTCCCCAACTCTCTATCTCTCCCCAACTCTCTATCTCTCCCCAACTCTCTATCTCTCCCCAACTCTCTCTCCCCTCAATGTTTTCTCTCTCTAAGGTTATTCATCTTCTTGTTGGTCCTTAAGTAAAGATGGATTAACCGGTACAACAAACTTAGAAGGAGACAGGTAGATAGAGAAATAAAGAGATAGAGAGGGGGAGAGTGGAGGTGAGAGAGAGAGGGAGAAAGAGAGTGGAGGTGAGAGAGAGAGGGAGGGAGAGAGTGGAGGTGTGAGATAGGGAGAGAGTGGAGGTGAGAGAGAGATAGGGAGAGAGTGGAGGTGAGAGAGAGAGATAGGGAGAGAGTGGAGGTGTGAGAGAGGGAGAGAGTGGAGGTGAGAGAGAGAGATAGGGAGAGAGTGGAGGTGTGAGAGAGGGAGAGAGTGGAGGTGAGAGAGAGAGATAGGGAGAGAGTGGAGGTGTGAGAGAGGGAGAGAGTGGAGGTGAGAGAGAGAGATAGGGAGAGAGTGGAGGTGTGAGAGAGGGAGAGAGTGGAGGTGAGAGAGAGAGATAGGGAGAGAGTGGAGGTGTGAGAGAGGGAGAGAGTGGAGGTGAGAGAGAGAGATAGGAGAGAGTGGAGGTGTGAGAGAGGGAGAGAGTGGAGGTGAGAGAGAGAGATAGGGAGAGAGTGGAGGTGTGAGAGGAGGGAGAGAGTGGAGGTGAGAGAGAGAGGGAGGGAGAGAGACAGAGGGGGGAGGGAGAGAGAAAGAGAAGGGGGGGAGAGAGAGAGAGATAAAGGGGGACAGTTGCAGTAACAATCGTCCACATATTTGCCACACAGCTTTTACCAATGGGAGGGCCTATTAGAGGTCCCATGTGATTGGAGTGAAGTATTTTCCACACACACACTCACACACACACACACAGATGTGTAGATGAGACAGCATGCCTTTAGGGGGAGGGAAGTCATGTCAGCCAATCACAGACAGAGCTCGAGGAAACGGTGCAAGCCTATTAGAACCTCCACACACACACACACACACACACACACCCTCACTTCATACTGCATACCAACGAGAGGGCCTGCCTGTGTCATGGACAGTGTGTAGTGTGTGTGTGTGTGTGTGTGTGTGTGTGTAGAGGCTGTATTAACAGAGGCAGACTTGTAGAGTCACGATGTGGAGACTTGCTGTGGTCAGGCTGGTTTAGAGTCACGATGTGGAGACTTGCTGTGGTCAGGCTGGTTTAGAGTCACGATGTGGAGACTTGCTGTGGTCAGGCTGGTTTAGAGTCACGATGTGGAGACTTGCTGTGGCCAGGCTGGTTTAGAGTCACGATGTGGAGACTTGCTGTGGTCAGGCTGGTTTATACTGAATCACCCAGATTATCCCTCAAATTAAACAGCACATTCACTGTTCTCTCAGTTCAGAGTGGAGTGATAAGTGGGTGGAATCACATCCTACAGTGCCTGTTCACACACAGATACACCACACACACACCACACACACCACACACACCACACACACACTGGTACCCGCCTGCTCTCCACTGGGGTCCCACAGGGGTCCGTCCTTGGTCCGCTCCTATTCTCCCTGTACACCACCTCACTCGGGCCAATCATCGTCTCCCATGGCTTCTCCTATCACTGCTACTCTGACGACACTCAGCTATATCTATCCTTTCCCCCCAACTGATCAAGGGATATCGACCAGAATCGAGCCTGCCTCTCTGACATCTCAGCCTGGATGACCAGACATCACCTCCAGCTGAATCTCACCAAAACAGAACTCCACATCATCCCTGCCAAACCCTCAGTCACCCACGATCTCTCCATCACTATGGGATCTGCAACAGTGACCCCTTCATCCTCTGCCAGGAACCTGGGGGTCATCTTGGATGACGAGCTCTCCCTCACAGCTCACATTGCCGCAGTCTATAGGTCATAGAGATTCACCCTCTACAACATCAGGAAAATCAGAAAATACCTTTCTCAACATTCCACCCAACTGCTAGTCCAAGCCCTTGTCCTCACAAAGCTGGATTACTGCAACTCGCTACTAGCCGGCCTTCCTGCAAGTGCAATCCGTCCCCTTCAGAGGATACAGACTGCAGCCGCTTGTCTGGTTTTCAACCTACCCAGACGCTGTCATGTCACCCCACTCCTCATCGCCCTCCACTGGCTTCCCGTCATGGCCCGCATCAGATTCAAGACCCTGGTGCTGACCTTCCGGGCTGTAAACGGGACTGCCCCAACCTATATCAACTCTCTCCTCCAGCCCTACACCCCCACCCGTCACCTACGGTCATCTGCTGACAACCTTCTAGTGGTACCCCCCCTCAAGAGCGCCCGAGCGCAACACAAACTCTTCCACTGCCTGGCTCCCCAATGGTGGAATCATCTCCCCACCTCCATCAGAAGCACAGACTGCCTTCTCACCTTCAAAAGAAGGCTTAAAACTCACTTATTTAAAGAATTTAATGGCACTTAGGAATAGTATGGCACTTCACATAATCTAATGTGCTTTAGAACAATCTGTTGGTCCCCATATGGTGACTTGCCAGTGTTGTTGTTGTATCTCTTGCTTTATGTTCACAATCGTTGTGTTATGCATTTATAGTTCTTCCCTTGGCACTTATTGGTTGTCATGATGTATGATTCACGATCTAAAAAAACGACTGTGTTTGGGGTCTATCACGTTGCTATGCTCAATGACTGATGCTCTTTGTAAAAGCTCTCTCTTGTAAGTCGCTTTGGATAAAAGCGTCTGCTAAATGAATAAATGTAAATACACAGATACACACACGAACATTCGGTCCCAAACACAGACTGTTCCTGTTAATGCTACCATGTTATCTTTATCTGTGTGTGTGGGGGGGGTGTTAGACGGGGTGTGTGTGTGTGTGTGGGGGGGGGGGGGGGGGGGGTAGGAGCAGGGGGTGCAGAAAGGAAGGGGGGGGTTTCCCCACATAGCTGAGTCCCCTCACACTCCCTCTCTCCCTCCCTCCTTCCCTCCCTCCTCATTCTCGTTCCCCAGAGTGATTCATCTTCAGACACTAATTAGATGGTTGCTAATTAGCATCTGACATGAGGGGAGGAGAAGGGGAGATGGAGGGGTGGGAGGTGGAGAAAGAGGGGGATGAGGCTAGGCCCATCCCAGCTCTACACTGCCTCTGCTGCACTAACAGAGGGAGAGAGAGGGGGGATGAGGCTAGGCCCATCCCAGCTCTACACTGCCTCTGCTGCACTAACAGAGGGAGAGAGAGGGGGATGAGGCTAGGCCCATCCCAGCTCTACACTGCCTCTGCTGCACTAACAGAGGGAGAGAGAGGGGGATGAGGCTAGGCCCATCCCAGCTCTACACTGCCTCTGCTGCACTAACAGAGGGAGAGAGAGGGGGATGAGGCTAGGCCCATCCCAGCTCTACACTGCCTCTGCTGCACTAACAGAGGGAGAGAGAGGGAGGATAAGAAGAGGGGAAGGGATGATAGGAGGTCAGAGGAAAGACAGTCAGGTGGCTCAGCGGGGTTAAGGTGTTGGTCTCATGATTAGAAGGTTGTGAGTTTGATTCCCAGCTGTGGCTACATGACGTTGTGTCCTTGGGCAAGGCACTTCACCCTACTTGCCTCTGGCAGATTGTCCATGCTGTAAGTCGCTTTGGATAAAAGCGTCTGTTAAATGTAAGAGAGAGGAGTGGGGGGGGAGGGGGGGCAGACAGACAGGGGGCAGACAGACAGGGGGCAACAGACAGGGGGCAGACAGACAGGAGGCAGACAGACAGGGGGCAGACAGACAGGGGGCAGACAGACAGGGGGCAGACAGACAGGGGGCAGACAGACAGGGGGCAGACAGACAGGGGGCAGACAGACAGGGGGCAGACAGACAGGGGGCAGACAGACAGGAGGCAGACAGACAGGGGGCAGACAGACAGGGGGCAGACAGACAGGAGGCAGACAGACAGGGGGCAGACAGACAGGGGGCAGACAGACAGGGGGCAGACAGACAGGGGGCAGACAGACAGGGGGCAGACAGACAGGGGGCAGACAGACAGGGGGCAGACAGACAGGAGGCAGACAGACAGGGGGCAGACAGACAGGGGGCAGACAGACAGGGGGCAGACAGACAGGGGGCAGACAGACAGGGGGCAGACAGACAGGGGGCAGACAGACAGGGGGCAGACAGACAGGGGGCAGACAGACAGGAGGCAGACAGACAGGGGGGCAGACAGACAGGA
>CM059343.1:7615796-7620796 GCA_030340685.1 Protosalanx chinensis
TACAAATAACTCATTCTTAGTATCTAGATGATCGGACAAAACTAACAATGACATTTCTGAATGTTACAATTGGTAGTTATGGAAGTTAAGAGCTCCCACTGACATTGGAAAGATACCCACTCCAGAGATTAAGTCACAACTACATGCCAATCCCAGCATGAGACCATCTTCAGATAAGGAAGCACAAACCCCCCTTATCTTAGCTAAGTATAAAAGCCCCAAACCTAGAATTATTCTCCCTCTTTCATCTGGATCATTCTGAGGAACAACCTCGGGTGATCTGTTATATTGAGCAACCTTTCAACAACCAAGGACCATAACGGAAGTTAAGGAACCTTTTATTTCTTGGACACCACACGGAAGATCAACTCCACCTTTCTTCAACAGACAGTAACTGCTACTAAGCTAATTTCTTACGCGTAGACCTTGGCATAGTGTGGTGAACTGTAACTGATTTAAGTTTGGTCTTCCTGTTCTTAGCATATCTTAGCATAACTGTCCTTTGTCTACCTAGGCCAATAACCCCCCTTCTCCTTGTCTCCCCCTGTCTGTTTACCATTTGCTTTAAATAAACCTTTTGTATACAATTCTCGGCCATCGGATCTGCACTAATTCTAAGGAACTTCATGACTTTAAGTTAAAGAGACTGTTCAAAAGGCTATTATTTGTTCATGAATCCATAAGTTTTTCCTCTGTTCCTATCCAAAATAGAGGTGGTGCCCTGTTCTATTCGATACTTCAACAAGATATGCAGTACCCTTCTCTACCAGTTAGCTCCCCGCTACATAGTAAAGAAGCAATCAGTAAAAATATAGTCAGTACATACACACACACAGACACACACACATACACACACACAGACACACACACACAGACACACACACAGAGACACACACACACACGAAAAGCATTCTGACACCTCCAGTCAAATGCTCCTGATCTAATGAGGGTTTTCTGAATGCTAATATCTCTTTTGTTATTCTACACCATTGTGGCAGTGTGTGTTACCATGAATGTGTGTGTGTGTTCCAGTGTGTTTAGAGATGTGTGAGTGTAAATTATGGGTATGTGTGTGTGTGTGTGTGTTGTGCTGCTCTCTATCAGACAGCGAGCTCCCAGAAGGCCATGGGAGGTTGCCGTGGAGAGCATGAAGGCTCAGATGTGTGAGACTGAGTGACAGCACAGATGAACCAACACTGAGATGGTGACGGGTTAGGCTGCACTGGGAGGGTGTGTGTGTTTGTGTGTGTGTGTGTGTGTGTGTGCACGTGTGTGTGTGTCTCTAGCAGGCAAAGACTGAAAGAAGGGAGAGAGAAATAACAACAGTGAAACTGCGTGGGAATGTGAGACTGTGAGTCAGAGAAGAGAGTGTGTGTGTTAATGAATGTGCGTGTGTGAATGTGTGTGTGTTAATGAATGTGCGTGTGTGAATGTGTGTGTGTTAATGAATGTGCATGTGTGAATGTGTGTGTGTTAATGAATGTGTGTGTGTGAATGTGTGTGCGTGTGTGTTCATGAGTGTGTGTAAAGCCCATCTGTGACCTCAGAACTACTTAGAAATACAACTAGGTGATAATGAGATGGGACAGGACTGCCCTCAACACACACACATACGAACACACACACTCACACACACACACACACACACTTACACACACACATGCCTGCAGTTGTCCTTATTAATCAGCTCCCACAGTGAGAAAGCATTAGTGTCTGAAGCTCTGCTGAGTCTGTCTTTAATTCACTCACACACACACACACACACGCACACAGGCCTACAAATACACACATATGTGTGTGTGGTGTGAATGTGCGTTTGTGTGTGTGGTGTGTGTATGTGTGCATTAGCTAAACACACTCCTCAAGTATGTATACCACCTGTAATTGCTAGCTGTTAGTGGTGTAGCTGATGTAGGTGGTAGTGGTGTAGGTGGTAGTGGTGTAGGTGGTAGTGGTGTAGCTGGTGTAGGTGGTAGTGGTGTAGCTGGTAGTGGTGTAGCTGGTGTAGGTGGTAGTGGTGTAGATGGTGTAGGTGGTAGTGGTGTAGGTGGTAGTGGTGTAGATGATAGTGGTGTAGGTGGTAGTGGTTTAGGTGGTAGTGGTGTAGGTGGTAGTGGTGTAGGTGGTAGTGGTGTAGATGGTAGTGGTGTAGGTGGTAGTGGTGTAGATGGTAGTGGTGTAGATGGTAGTGGTGTAGATGGTAGTGGTGTAGATGGTAGTGGTGTAGATGGTAGTGGTGTAGGTGGTAGTGGTGTAGGTGGTAGTGGTGTAGATGGTAGTGGTGTAGATGGTAGTGGTGTAGATGGTAGTGGTGTAGCTGGTAGTGGTGTAGATGGTAGTGGTGTAGATGGTAGTGGTGCAGGTGGTAGTGGTGTAGATGGTAGTGGTGCAGGTGGTAGTGGTGTAGCTGGTAGTGGTGTAGGTGGTAGTGATGTAGATGGTAATGGTGTAGCTGGTCAAACTTCCAGATTTGAAGGAGTCAGGTGTCTGGTAGAATGTTTACTGCCAGCAACTAACACAACCATGGCTGTTTCACCTGCCATACCACTGTCCTGTGTAAACTGTGTGTGTTAGCAACAACATCAGTCCACACTGGCCAGCGAGCATCACAAAACACAAAACCACCTTAACCACAGCAAAAGGGGAGGCATCACTCACCCCCACCCTGGAGATGATACCTAGGGGATGGGAGGCATCACTAACCCCCATCCTGGAGATTATGCCTAGGGGATGGGAGCCATCACTAACCCCCACCCTGGAGATGATACCAAGGGGATGGGAGCCATCACTAACCCTCACTCTGGAGATGATGCCTAGGGGATGGGAGGCATCACTAACCCCCATCCTGGAGATGATGCCTAGGGGATGGGAGCCATCACTAACCCCCACCACACACTAACACACCAGGACCCAGCAGAACCAGGACCCAGCAGAACCAGGACCCAGCAGAACTAGGACCCGGCAGAACCAGGACCCAGCAGAACTAGGACTCAGCAGAACTACGACCCAGCAGAACCAGGACCCAGCAGAACTAGGACCCATCAGAACTAGGACCCAGCAGAACTAGGACCCGGCAGAACCAGGACCAAGCAGCAGAACACAACAGGACAAATCTGAACCAAGACGCAGAAGAACACAGAAGAACCCAGCTGAACACATCTGAACCCATACTGCAGAGCTTCTCTCCTACCTGATTCCTCATCAGTCTTGTGCTCGTTGTCTGAGTCCGTCAGAGTGAGGGCAGAGTTAGCCCTGGACGACAGGCCGGAGCTCAGGTGGGATTTAAGCCTGTGACCCCCCGCCCACAGCTGGACGGCCCGCTCCGGGGTCATGACCCCCTCGGGGTCAGAGTCGGGGTCCTGGTCGGAGGTGTTGCTGGGGGCGTAGCTGTGCTGCAGGAGACTCAGCTCCCCCTGGAGGTCTGGAGACTCTCCCACACCCAGCTCTGCCAGCCTGAAGCTCCCTGACAGACAAACACACTCTGGGTGAGAGGGTATTGTGTAATAATAATAATAATACCTCATTTAGGAGACACTTTTATCCAAAACAACTTACATTAAGTACAGGGACAATCTCCCTGAGGCAAGTAGGGTGAAGTGCCTTGCTCAAGGACACAACATCACACAGACACAGCCGGGGTTCGAACTCACAACCTTCTGATCATGAGTTTGTGTGTGAGTGTGTGTGTATGTGCAGATGTCCACTCCCTCTCAAACATGGTCACCGGACATTACAGTCTGAATTCTCAATTGAACAACTAGGACCAATTAACTGTTAGTAGGAAAGTGTAATCAGCCAATCGGTTTCCTCTTCTGATCAAAACACCTTCTGGGATATAATCTGTCCACCAACATCAGATGATGAGGAGGAAGTCAGATAATTAGACGATGTTCAAATTAACAGATTGGCAAAATGTAATTAGATCTAAATTAACAAATTAATAGCAAGCAGCTGTAAAACCAGCGGGTGTAGAGCCGGCATTACCACTGACATGTTCTCTAGGCCAAACAAAACAACATTCCAGTTCCAGAACATTCTTCATGAGGAGAACAGAATAGGAAGCAGGAAACAGGGTTCTGGAACTGGAATCATGTGAGGGGAAGTCAAACCAGACAGGTCAAACGTCACATTAGGAGCATTGGGATTAACTGTATGGGAACTTCTGTATAGACAGGTAGGAGGGAGGAGGGTACACCTGTATGGACAGGTAGGAGGGGGGTACACCTGTATGGACAGGTAGGAAGGAGGGGGGTACACCTGTATGGACAGGTAGGAAGGGGGTACACCTGTATGGACAGGTAGGAGGGGGGTAAACCTGTATGGACAGGTAGGAGGGAGGAGGGTACACCTGTATGGACAGGTAGGAGGGGGGTACACCTGTATGGACAGGTAGGAAGGAGGGGGGTACACCTGTATGGACAGGTAGGAAGGGGGTACACCTGTATGGACAGGTAGGAGGGGGGGTAAACCTGTATGGACAGGTAGGAAGGAGGGGGGTACAGCTGTATGGACAGGTAGGAAGGAGGGGGGTACACCTGTATGGACAGGTAGGAGGGGGGTACACCTGTATGGACAGGTAGGAGGGGGGTACACCTGTATGGACAGGTAGGAGGAGGGTACACCTGTATAGACAGGGAGGAGGGGGGTACACCTGTATGGACAGGTAGGAGGGGGGGTACACCTGTATGGACAGGTAGGAAGGAGGAGGGTACACCTGTATGGACAGGGAGGAGGGGGGTACACCTGTTTGGACAGGTAGGAGGGGGGTACACCTGTATGGACAGGTAGGAAGGAGGAGGGTACACCTGTATGGACAGGGAGGAGGGGGGGTACACCTGTATGGACAGGTAGGAGGGGGGTACACCTGTATAGACAGGTAGGAAGGAGGAGGGTACACCTGTATGGACAGGGAGGAGGGGGGTACACCTGTATGGACAGGTAGGAGGGGGGTACACCTGTATAGACAGGTAGGAAGGAGGAGGGTACACCTGTATGGACAG
>CM059343.1:7625796-7630796 GCA_030340685.1 Protosalanx chinensis
AGAAATGAGCCAACCATGTGTAGACACTGAAGCCATATTGTGAATAGGAGGCAGAGTACCAATGAGTTCCTGGAGCTTTGAGCAAAAACATCCTTGAACTCTCCCAAACAATACAGATGTTTCAAAACTACAGGTAAAGACACAAAGACATCGGAACAGAAGTTGGAACAGACGTCACATGACAACGTTCAGAACCCAACATGACAATGACATGAATCTGCTTTATGCTACAATCTGATTCGTGTGAGAAAGACAGAAAGAGATACAGAGAGAGAGAAACAGAGACAGAGAGAGGTACAGAGAGAGAGAGAGAGAGAGAGAGAGAGAGACAGAGAGAGACATAGAGAGATAGAGAGGGGGAGAGAGAGACAGAGAGCAGGAGAGAGAGCAGGAGAGAGAGAGAGAAACAGAGAGAGAGAGACACAGAGAGAGAGAGACACACACAGAGAGAGAGAGACACAGAGAGAGAGAGACAGAGAGAGACATAGAGAGATAGAGAGGGGGAGAGAGAGACAGAGAGCAGGAGAGAGAGCAGGAGAGAGAGAGAGAAACAGAGAGAGAGACACAGAGAGAGAGAGACACACAGAGAGAGAGAGACACAGAGAGAGAGAGACAGAGAGAGATAGAGAGAGAGAGCGAGAGAGAGAGAGAGAGACAGACAGACAGACAGACAGACAGAAAGACATACAGAGAGAGACAGAAAAACAGAAAGAAACAGACAGACAGAGAGAGAAAGAGAGACATAGAGAGAGAGAGAAACAGAGAGACAGAGAGAGAGAGAGAGAGAGAGAGAGAGACAGAGAGAGACTGAGAGAGAGAGAAACAGAGAGACAAAGGGAGAGAGAGAGAGAGAGAGAGCGAGAGAAAGACAGAGAGAGAGAGAGAGAAAGAGACAGAGAGAGAGACAGAGAGAGACAGAGAGTGAGACCACTCTCCTAACAATACTTTGTGATCACTACTACATTGTTAGTATTATTGGTTTGAATGTTTCTGATTTGATTCCTTTTGGTTCCATTTGGTCCCCATTTCACAGAATGAAGTCTCATTGAAGCCTCCAGTCCTCCAGTCCCCCTGTCCTCCAGTCCCCCAGTCCCCCAGTCCCCCTGTCATCCAGTCCCCAGTCCTCCAGTCCCCCAGCCTCCAGCCCTCAAGCCCTCCAGTCCTCCAGTCCCCCTGTCGTCCAGTCCCTCAGCCCCCCAGTCCTCCAGTCCTCCAGTCCTCCAGTCCTCCAGACCCTCAGCCGGCCAGTCCTCCAGTCCTCCAGCCCCCCAGTCCCCTAGTCCTCCAGTCCCCCAGTCCTCCAGTCCTCCAGGAACAGCTGTGTGAGCTTGGGTTGGCCTGGTGTTTGCAGTCTTCCAGCCTGGTGTCACAGCAGCACCATCCTCCAGAGGGACATACTGAGTCTGCACAGGTACAGACTAGGCCTAATCTAAACTGCAGGGTGTGATCACTACAGCTGGTATTAATATGAATACAATATTACATAGTTATCTCTGTGTGTGTGTGTGAGAGAGATGAGAATAATGTGTGTGATGTGTGTGGAGTGACTTAGCACAGAATGTGTGTAGGTGTTTTATGTGTGTGTGTGTGTGTGTGTGTGATGATGCGGCTTATCTGTGCTCTCCCAGACACTAATAAAGCCACCAGCCATCTGACTGTGTCCTCCAGCCCAATTCCACCCTGTTTGATCGGACCGCCCAGAGCGTGCACACACACACACACACACACACACACCCACACACACACCTTACACACACACTACCTACAGATATATACCAGTTAGTCTTGCTGTCTGTCTGCCTGCTGCCTGCCTGTCTGTCTGTCTGTCTGTCTGCCTGTCTGCCTGTCTGCCTGCCTGTCTGCCTGTCTGCCTGTCTGCCTGTCTGTCTGCCTGCCTGTCTGCCTGTCTGCCTGTCTGCCTGCCTGTCTGCCTGTCTGCCTGCTGTCTGCCTGTCTGCCTGCCTGTCTGCCTGTCTGCCTGTCTGTCTGCCTGCCTGTCTGCCTGTCTGCCTGTCTGCCTGTCTGTCTGCCTGCCTGTCTGTCTGCCTGCCTGTCTGCCTGTCTGTCTGCTGTCTGCCTGTCTGCCTGCCTGTCTGTCTGCCTGCCTGCCTGTCTGTCTGCCTGTCTGAGCTGGAGAGAGGAGGCAGGCTCCTGGGGGGAGGGGCTGTATCTCACCTTGCCGTACGTACTCATGATGCTGGTGTTGAACCAGATGAGCCACACAGCCTCCATATCTCAGGGGGGGCTGGAGGCCAGTGTGCGGGTGGGGGCTGGGGTAGGGGCCAGGGTGGGGGCTGGGGTAGGGGCCAGGGTGGGTGCGCTCGAAGGCACGCAGTGTCTCACTGGTGCTGTACGACCTCTGACCCCCACACACACCCTCCTCATCAGGTTCCTCACAGGAAGTGGCGTGATGATTCTCCTTCCTGTACATGCCGCTGCTGCCGTGACTCAGCGAGCGATGGCGCCTGTCCTTCATGTCCATCTCCACGGCAACCGGGGGGGAACACTTCGCTGTGATTGGTTGAGGACAGGTTGAGACTGTTGCTAGAGAGGGGTAGGGGGAGAGAGGAAGAGGGAGAATAAAGAGGGGTAGGGGGAGAGAGGAAGAGGGAGAATAAAGAGGGGTAGGGGGAGAGAGGAAGAGGGAGAATAAAGAGGGGTAGGGGGAGAGAGGAAGAGGGAGATAAAGAGGGGTAGGGGGAGAGAGGAAGAGGGAGAATAAAGAGGGGTAGGGGAGAAGGAGAGAGAGAAGGATGGAGAGGAACAAGGAGAATGAAGGAGAGACAGAGGGAAAGAAGGAAGGATTGAAAGAGAGAAAAGAGGGAAGGGCAGATAAGAGACAGGTGGAGAGATAGTAAGTAAATACACTTCATGTGGGAAAGTTTAAGAGGATCAATTAAACCTAAGAGGTAAACGAGTGACAACACAGTTCAACAGTTCAAACAACTCAAAAACAACTGCTTGGTTTCAGCTCAGTTTGTGTTCAAGTCAAACACATTTACTGACGACATTAAAATCAACATTTAATTCCATGTCTGGTCGTTATCTGTTCCAGTGAGAGAAGTTTCCAGACTTCCTGCTGTGACGTCGTTAACTGAAAGTAGCTCTGCTCAGACATGGGTCTATTGGTCCAACACACACACACACACACACACATGCAAACACACACGTACACACACACACACACACGTACACATGCAACACACACGTACACACACACACACACACATGCAAACACACACGTACACACACACACACACACACGTAGGCATGCACACACACACACATAACCATGCACACATCGAAAGCACACACACATAATTACACATTCACACACAGATGGATGGATGCAGAGATACTCTCTTTTCTTACACACCATCACACACAACCCTGCTCCATCTTACTCCTCTGCTCCTCCTCCACCTCCTCCTGCCCTCTGTTCCTGTCCCCTCCTCCTCCTCTTCCTCCTCCACCACCTCGTCCTCCTCCACCACCTCCTCCTGCCCTCTGTCCCTGTCCCCTCCTCCTCCTCCTCTTCAGACTGAGCTACACTGTGTTGATCCTTACAGACTGTGTTGATCCATACAGACTGTGTTGATCCTTACAGACTGTGTTGATCCTTACAGACTGTGTTGATCCTTACAGACTGTGTGATCCTTACAGACTGTGTTGTCCTTACAGACTGTGTTGATCCTTACAGACTGTGTTGACTGTGTTGATCCATACAGACTGTGTTGACTGTGTTGATCCATACAGACTGTGTTGACTGTGTTGATCCATACAGACTGTGTTGACTGTGTTGATCCATACAGACTGTGTTGATCCTTACAGACTGTGTTGATCCATACAGACTGTGTTGACTCATACAGACTGTGTTGATCCTTACAGACTGTGTTGATCCTTACAGACTGTATTGATCCTTACAGACTGTGTTGATCCATACAGACTGTGTTGACTGTGTTGATCCATGTAGACTGTGTAGACTGTGTCGATCCATTACAGACTGTGTTTGACTGTGTTGATCCATACAGACTGTGTTGACTGTGTCGATCCATACAGACTGTGTTGACTGTGTTGAGCCATACAGACTGTGTTGACTGTGTCGATCCAACAGACTGTGTTGACTGTGTTGATCCATGTAGACTGTGTAGACTCTGTTGATCCTTACAGACTGTGTTGACTGTGTGCTGCTTGCTGCTGCTGCGCCTGGCCTATCCTCTCTAATGAGGATGTTTATTTGAAGGCTGTGACCTTCTGAGGAACAGCAGGACAGCCTAATCAATCCCTCAACATACAGAAGGGGGATGAGATTCCTGCTAATAAGAAACTCATCAAGTGGGCGTGGCCTGACGTTTGATGGATGGGTTCATCTGAGTTCATGCATTTGTGTGTGTGTGCTCATCTATGTTTTTGTTGTGTGTGTTCGTCTTTGTGTGTGTATGTGTGAGTGTGTCTGAGAACGTGTGTCCTGAGTGTGTGACAGTGTGTTTGTGTGTGTCTGAGTGTGTGACAGTGTGTTTGTTTGCGTCTGAGTGTGTGACAGTGTGTTTGTGTGTGTCTGAGTGTGTGACAGTGTGTTTGTGTGTGTCTGAGTGTGTGACAGTGTGTTTGTGTTTGTGTGTGTGTGTGTGACACTGTGTGTGTGTGTGTGTGTCTGAGTGTGTGACAGTGTGTGTGTGTGTGTGTGACAGCGTGTGACTGTGTGTGTCTGTGTGTGTGTGACAGTGTATGTGTGTGTGTGTGTTTGTGTGTGTGACAGTGTGTGTGTGTGTGTGTGTTTGTGTGTGTGACAGTGTGTGTATGTGTGTGTGTGTGTGTGTGACAGTGTATGTGTGTGTGTGTGTGTTTGTGTGTGTGACAGTGTGTGTATGTGTGTGTGTGTGTGTGTGTGTGTGTGGAACAGCTCCAGGGTCATTGTGGAGCCAGCAGTATATCAGTGTGGCCTCAGCACCACTATCACCATCATGGATAATCTGTTATTCAGCTGCTCTAGTCTGGCC
>CM059343.1:7635796-7645796 GCA_030340685.1 Protosalanx chinensis
TCCGGGGCCCTTTGTTAGGGGCCGTCAGTTCCCTGTACAACCGAAGTAGGAGCTGTGTTCGCATTGCTGGTAATAAGTTAGACCTGTTCCAGATGCATGCTGGACTCCGCCAGGGTTGACCTTTGTCACCGGTCTGTGTGTGTGTTTGTGTCCCACTCTAACACAAACACTACAGAAGAGAAAAGGTCAAGAGGGAGAACCAGGAGTCAAAGAGGAAGGAGAGAGAACCAGGAGTCAAAGAGGAAGGAGAGAGAACCAGGAGTCAAAGAGGAAGGAGGGAGAACCAGGAGTCAAAGAGGAAGGAGGGGGAACCAGGAGTCAAAGAGGAAGGAGGGGGAACCAGGAGTCAAAGGAGGAAGGAGAGAGAACCAGGAGTCAAAGAGGAAGGAGAGAGAACCAGGAGTCAAAGAGGAAGGAGGGAGAACCAGGAGTCAAAGAGGAAGGAGGGGAACCAGGAGTCAAAGAGGAAGGAGAGAGAACCAGGAGTCAAAGAGGAAGGAGGGAGAACCAGGAGTCAAAGAGGAAGGAGGGAGAACCAGGAGTCAAAGAGGAAGGAGGGAGAACCAGGAGTCAAAGAGGAAGGAGGGAGAACCAGGAGTCAAAGAGGAAGGAGAGATAATTAGGAGTCAAAAAGGAAGAGGGAAACCTAGAAAGCAGCTTCTGTCAGTTCTGCACATCTTTAATGAGAATCCCTGTTCCTCCAATCACAAACAGTGTCAAAGGGGAGGTGGATATAGGGAGGGAAGAGAGGAAGAGGATGGGAAGAGAGGAAGAGGGAGTGGAAAGATAGGGAGGGAAGAGGAGGAAGAGGGAGGGAAGAGAGGACGAGGGAGGGAAGAGATGAAGAGGGAGTGAAAGATAGGGAGGGAAGAGAGGAAGAGGGAGTGAAAGATAGGGAGAAAAAAAGAGAGAAGGGGAAATATGAGGACGAGGTGACAGAGAAGAGAGAGAGAGGGGGAGAGAGAGAGGGGGAGAGAGAGAGGGGGAGAGAGAGAGAGGGAGAAAGAGATCTGAGAACTGATCACGTGTCAGATTCCCACATCAGGTGGAGTCAGGTGGCTCAGCGGGTTAAGGTGTTGGCCTCATGATCTGAAGGTTGTGAGTTCAAAACCCAGCTGTGGCTATGTGACATAGTATCCTTAGGCAAGGCACTTCACCCTACTTGCCTCAGAGGGATTGTCTTTCTAATGAGGTGTTATTATTACCTTCAGGTTAAGCACTTCACATGAACAATTCATCTCTGCCTTCCTCCCCTCCTCCTCCATATCTCCTTTACCTTGACTAGGCCCTCTGCTTCATATCTTCTCCTCTCATCTCTGCTTTCACATCGCCTTTCCTGTCGTTCAGAACATGATCATTATGATCACCTGACCTCACTTACACACACGCACACAAGGACCAACACACAGACACACATCCATACATTAACATGTAGTCATTTAGCAGACGCTCTTATCCAGAGCGGACACACAGAACCACTACACTTGACTCCCAGCACTAACCATTGATGAATAACTAACACTAACACTGTGACTTCTGATCCAGACAAAAAGAAGTTCAATAAGGCTACACATACACTCACAAACACACACAGTCACATACACTCACTCACTCACGCACACACACACACACAAACCACAAACACACTCACTGAGTGCTATGCTCTATGTTTGCTCATTTCTGCCACAGTGAATTCTATGTTTGTTAATCTTACCATAGTGAATAAACCCCATTCTGATTCTGACACACATACACTCCCCCCCAAACACACACACTCCCCCCACACACACACACACACTCCCCCCTACACACACACACACTCACACAGACTCCCCCCCCCAACACACACTCACACACAGGACCCCTTGTCTGGTTGGTCTCCATGATTACCAAGGTCATTCTCAGCCCAGTGTTGACTACAAGTGATTGTAGAGGCCCACCTGGGAGGAGAGGCCTGGGGGGAGGAGGGGGGGGTCAGAGAGCAGGAGGAGGCCTGGGGGAGAGGCCTGGGGGAGAGGGGGGGTCAGAGAGCAGGAGGAGGCCTGGGGGGAGAGGCCTGGGGGGAGAGGGGGGGTCAGAGAGCAGGAGGAGGCCTGGGGGAGAGGGGGGGTCAGAGAGCAGGAGGAGGCCTGGGGGGAGAGGCCTGGGGGGAGAGGGGGGGTCAGAGAGCAGGAGGAGGCCTGGGGGAGAGGCCTGGGGGGAGAGGGGGGGTCAGAGAGCAGGAGGAGGCCTGGGGGGAGAGGGGGGGTCAGAGAGCAGGAGGAGGCCTGGGGGAGAGGCCTGGGGGGAGAGGGGGGGTCAGAGAGCAGGAGGAGGGCCTGGGGGGAGAGGCCTGGGGGGAGAGGGGGGGTCAGAGAGCAGGAGGAGGCCTGGGAGGAGAGGCCCTGGGGGGAGAGGGGGGGGGTCAGAGAGCAGGAGGAGGCCTGGGGGAGAGGGGGGGTCAGAGAGCAGGAGGAGGCCTGGGAGGAGAGGCCTGGGGGGAGAGGGGGGGGTCAGAGAGCAGGAGGAGGCCTGGGGGGAGAGGGGGGGTCAGAGAGCAGGGTTAAGGTCTCTGTTCAGACCACAACTCAGGGGGTCATGTGACCAGATATAATGATACTGAGTCCATTATCCAGCTCTGCATTAATGATGGGGTGGTGATACTGAGTCATTATCCAGCTCTGCATAATGATGGGGTGGTGATACTGAGTCATTATCCAGCTCTGCATTAATGATGGGGTGGTGATACTGAGTCATTATCCAGCTCTGCATTAATGATGGGGTGGTGATACTGATTCATTATCCAGCTCTGCATTAATGATGGGGTGGTGATACTGAGTCATTATCCAGCTCTGCATTAATGATGGGGTGGTGATACTGAGTCATTATCCAGCTCTGCATTAATTGATGGGGTGGTGATACTGAGTCATTATCCAGCTCTGCATTAATGATGGGGTGGTGATACTGAGTCATTATCCAGCTCTGCATTAATGATGGGGTGGTGATACTGAGTCATTATCCAGTTTCTGCATTAATAATGGGGGTGGTGATACTGAGTCATTATCCAGCTCTGCATTAATGATGGGGTGGTGATACTGAGTCATTATCCAGCTCTGCATTAATGATGGGGTGGTGATACTGAGTCATTATCCAGCTCTGCATTAATGATGGGGTGGTGATACTGAGTCATTATCCAGCTCTGCATTAATGATGGGGTGGTGATACTGAGTCATTCTCCAGCTCTGCATTAATGATGGGGTGGTGATACTGAGTCATTCTCCAGCTCTGCATTAATGATGGGTGGTGATACTGAGTCATTATCCAGCTCTGCATTAATGATGGGGTGGTGATACTGAGTCATTATCCAGCTCTGCATTAATGATGGGGTGGGGATACTGAGTCATTATCCAGCTCTGCATTAATGATGGGGTGGTGATACTGAGTCATTATCCAGCTCTGCATTAATGATGGGGTGGTGATACTGAGTCATTATCCAGCTCTGCATTATGATGGGGTGGTGATACTGAGTCATTATCCAGCTCTGCATTAATGATGGGGTGGTGATACTGAGTCATTATCCAGCTCTGCATTAATGATGGGGTGGTGATTACTGAGTCATTATCCAGCTCTCCATTAATGATGGGGTGGTGATACTGAGTCATTATCCCGCTCTGCATTAATGATGGGGTGGTGATACTGAGTCATGTATTCACTTATTACACCGTTGGTGATTTTTTGTACAGCTTTCCTTTGCAACTGTGTTACTTTTAGCCATGATTATATTTTCTAATTGTCCATATTTGTTTAAACATATTGTATATAATGTGAGTGAAATGTAAGACTTGCTTCGTAGCACAAAGCCCAACAAAGTGTCCTAAATGTCATCACACACACTCACACACACACACACACACACACATGCAGTCTTTAACACACACACACACATACAGTCTTTAACACACACACACACACACATGCAGTCTTTCACACACACACAGTGGGGCTCATCAACCTCATACTCTACTGGTCCCTCAAGGGGGGCGGAGCCTATCGGTCCTCGAGCGGGGGCGAAGCCTATCGGTCTCCAGTGAAACGAACATCACAAGGACAGCGTCCATGTTTCCAGATGAATCTGGTCTGGATCGGTGGCTGAGATTAAACTTGGGATTTAGAAGCAACATTGAAGTGTTTTAATCCGTCATTTTTTTCTGTGTCCTAAAGATAGCAAAGCCTGATTATCAGGTTGAATAGAATGATTGGAGCAGACGAGGTGCATGGAAGCACACAGACACGAGATCTGGGTCCAATCTGGGGATTTCTAATGAATGAGAGGGTCTCAGTGTTCTGGAGCTAAAGTTGACAACATCCACCAAACACACACACACACACACTACAACCACTACACACACACACACACACTACAACCACTACACACACGCTACAGCCCACCACACACACACACACTAAAGACCACTACACACACACACACTACAACCACTACACACACACACACACACTACAACCACTACACACACACACTACAACCACTACACACACTTCAACCACTACACTAGGACATCGATCTAAGACAGTCTACCAACCCTGGATCTGGTCGCCAGTCGGACATCAGTCTCCCTGATGGACAAGGAGAGAGTTCCCGGTCCCTTTCCTCATCCCCCTGCATGTGATGCTGCGCCAATCATGGGCCCAAGCCCATTGGCTGCCTAAACTGACTTTATGCTACCTCAGACCCAAGTTGAGCATTGAGTACTGATGTTTCAACAACTTATTAACTCTCTCTAGAGATATGACAGTTTAGCCTGTGTTCTGCTCCTCACTTTCTCCAACCGTCCCTGGAGGAGGGGATCCCTCACTGAACTGCTCCTTCTAAGGTTTCTTACATTTTTTCTCCTGGTGAGGGCTGCTGGGATGAAAACTCTTTGTATGGGAGAGTCCACAGGATCACGGGGGGGGGCGTCAGATGGCTCAATGGTTAAGGCGTTGGCCTCATGAGCGGAAGGTTGTGAATTTGAACCACAGCTGTGGCTATGTGATGTTGTGTCCTTGGGCAAGGCACTTCACCCTACTTGCCTCAGGGAGAATGTCCCTGTACTTACTGTAAGTTGTTTTGGATAAAATTGTCTGCTAATTGATTAAATGTAAATGTATCATCTGAGAACCTTCCTCTGGATACGCCATTATTGACAGACTGTAACTGATATAACTTCAAAACAAACTGCATTTTAGACCTCATATGTCAAACAACCAATGGACAAACAGTGTCCCAGGGACAAACAGAGGGGATGGGGATCCTTAGGGGGGCCAGGCCTTAGGGGGGCCAAACAGTACCTACCTGACGTCACAATGTCGTTAAGTCTATCCTCCTCGATGATTTTCAGTTTCCACTGGTTCGATAGCTTGGGCCTTTTTTTAGTCGAAAAACAGACCATTTTGCATGGATTTTAACAGACCTGGTAAAGAAAGGGCTGTAATAATCTACCTGCACATGTTACTGTCTCAGGAATGAAAACTTCAATCATAGAGTAGGATAGATCGTTTTAAACAGGCCTAAATACAGAAACTTAATACCTAGCAACCAGTATAGCAACCAGGGCAGTTTCCCGCTAGCTCGCGTAGCTACCTCAGGAATGTAATGTCGGCATAGCAACGGACATGTCCTGGCATCTGAACGGCATTGTGACGTCAGGTAGGACACTCACTGGGTCTAGGACACTTACTGGGTCTAGGACACTCACTGGGTCTAGGACACTCACTGGGTCTAGGACACTTACTGGGTCTAGGACACTCACTGGGTCTAGGACACTTACTGGGTCTAGGACACTCACTGGGTCTAGGACACTCACTGGGTCTAGGACACTCACTGGGTCTAGGACACTTACTGGGTCTAGGACACTTACTGCGTCTAGGACACTTACTGGGTCTAGGACACTTACTGGGTCTAGGACACTCACTGGGTCTAGGACACTCACTGGGTCTAGGACACTCACTGGGTCTAGGACACTCACTGGGTCTAGGACACTTACTGGGTCTAGGACACTTACTGGGTCTAGGACACTCACTGGGTCTAGGACACTCACTGGGTCTAGGACACTCACTGGGTCTAGGACACTCACTGGGTCTAGGACACTCACTGGGTCTAGGACACTCACTGGGTCTAGGACACTCACTGGGTCTAGGACACTTACTGGGTCTAGGACACTTACTGGGTCTAGGACACTTACTGGGTCTAGGACACTCACTGGGTCTAGGACACTCACTGGGTCTAGGACACTCACTGGGTCTAGGACACTCACTGGGTCTAGGACACTCACTGGGGTCTAGGACACTCACTGGGTCTAGGACACTCACTGGGTCTAGGACACTCACTGGGTCTAGGACACTCACTGGGTCTAGGACACTCACTGGGTCTAGGACACTTACTGGGTCTAGGACACTTACTGGGTCTAGGACACTCACTGGGTCTAGGACACTCACTGGGTCTAGGACACTCACTGGGTCTAGGACACTCACTGGGTCTAGGACACTTACTGGGTCTAGGACACTTACTGGGTCTAGGACACTCACTGGGTCTAGGACACTCACTGGGTCTAGGACACTCACTGGGTCTAGGACACTCACTGGGTCTAGGACACTCACTGGGTCTAGGACACTTACTGGGTCTAGGACACTTACTGGGTCTAGGACAGGGGTATTCAATTAAAAGTCACTGGGGTCCAGTTATTGAATATGGTCCGAGTAGAAGGTTAGGGAGTCCATCAGGGACGTTTCTAGGATGGAAAGAAAGGGGGGGGGCTTAGCACTGGCATTTTCTGTCGACTGGGAGGGGGGGGGGGGGTGAGAATACTGTACATCGTATTCGGAAATCTACATGCGATTGAGCACGAAGAACAGTTGTAAAGCGACGCGGCTGTGCTCAATTTCATGGTTTAGCTGGTGTTGCTAAAAAAAATACTCTCATAGTCCAAATGTAATTTACCATTGGAAAGCTACGGGGTCCGGACAGAACCGGTCCGTGGTCCGGATCAGACCGGAGTCCGCCTATTGGTGATGCCTGGTCTAGGACACTTATTGGCCCTCTGACACTTTTTGGTGTCCCCATGACTCTCTCTCCTCTCCCCTCTTCCCCATTTCTCTCCAACCTTTCCTCTCTCCTCCCTCCCTCCTCTCTCCCTTGTCCATCACTCTCCATCTCCCTCACCTCCATCTCTCCCCCCTCCCCCACCCCCATTTCTCCCCCAACTCCATCTCTTCCCCTTCCCCACCTCTCCCCCTCCCCCACCTCCCTCTCTCCCCTGTCCCCCACCTCTCAGATTTTGTCTTTATTCCTGTCTGTAGAAAAAATAGAGCTGTCCATGGTGCTGATCTGCACCTCGTTTACGCTCTCTGCCTCTCCCCCTCTCTCTGCCTCTCAGCCTCTCCCCCTCTCTCTGCCTCTCCAGCCTCTCCCCCTCTCTCTGCCTCTCCAGCCTCTCCCCCTCTCTCTGCCTCTCCAGCCTCTCCCCCTCTCTTTGCCTCTCCAGCCTCTCCCCCTCTCTCTGCCTCTCCAGCCTCTTCCCCTCTCTCTGCCTCTCCAGCCTCTCCCCCTCTCTCTGCCTCTCCAGCCTCTCCCCCTCTCTCTGCCTCTCCAGCCTCTCTCCCTCTCTCTGCCTCCCTGACCTCTCCCCCTCTCCCTCTCTCTGCCTCCCTGGCCTCTCCCCCTCTCTCTGCCTCCCTCTCTCTGCCTCCCTGGCCTCTCCCTCTCCCCCTCTCTCTGCCTCCCTGGCCTCTTCCCTCTCCCTCTCTCTGCCTTCCCTGGCCTCTCCCCCTCTCTCTGCCTCCTCTCCTCTCCCTCTCTTCATTCTCTCCCTCCATGCCCGTCCATCCATCCAGCCTCCCTGTGAGTTCCAGAGAGAAGGGCTGGAGAGAGGCTGGAACACTGGTGTGCCTGGCACTGTTATATGGGCCAGTAGAACACATGTGGAGGGGGAGAGAGGGGAGGACAGCGGGGAGGAGAGAGAGGACAGGAGGGAGGGGAGGAGAGAGAGGGACAGGGGGGAGAGGGAAGGGGAGAGGGGAGGAGAGAGGACAGGGGGGAGAGGGAAGGAGAGAGGGGAGGAGAGAGGACAGGGGGAGAGGGAAGGAGAGAGGGGGGAGAGGAAGGAGAGAGGGGGAGAGGGAAGGAAGAGAGGGGAGGAGAGAGGACAGGGGGGAGAGGGAAGGAGAGAGGGGGGAGAGGGAAGGAGAGAGGGGGGAGAGGGAAGGAGAGAGGGGGGAGAGGGAAGGAGAGAGGGGGAGAGGGAAGGAGAGAGGGGGAGAGGGAAGGAGAGAGGGGAGGAGAGAGGACAGGGGGGAGAGGGAAGGAGAGAAGGGGGAGAGGGAAGGAGAGAGGGGGGAGAGGGAAGGAGAGAGGGGAGGAGAGAGGGAAAGGAGGAGGGGAGGAGAGAGAGGACAGGGGGGAGAGGGAAGGAGAGAGGGGAGGAGAGAGGGGAGGAGAGAGGACAGGGGGGAGAGGGAAGGAGAGAGGGGAGGAGAGAGGACAGGGGGGAGAGGGAAGGAGAGAGGGGAGGAGAGAGGACAGGGGGGAGAGGGAAGGAGAGAGGGGAGGAGAGAGGACAGGGGGGGAGAGGGAAGGAGAGAGGGGAGAGAGGGGAGGAGAGAGAGGACAGGGGAGAGAGGGGAGAGAGGACTAGGAGGAGAGAGGGAAGGAGAGAGGGGAGGAGGAGAGAGGACAGGAGGGAGGGGAGGAGAGAGAGGACAGGGGGGAGAGGGAAGGGGAGAGGGGAGGAGAGAGAGGACAGGAGGGAGGGGAGGAGAGAGGGGAGGAGAGAGAGGAAGGAGGGAGGGGAGGAGAGAGAGGACAGGGGGAGAGGGAAGGAGAGAGGGGAGGAGAGAGGGGAGGAGAGAGGACAGGGGGGAGAGGGAAGGAGAGAGGGGAGGAGAGAGGGAGGAGAGAGGACAGGGGGAGAGGAAGGAGAGAGGGGAGGAGAGAGGGACAGGGGGGAGAGGGAAGGAGAGAAGGGAGGAGAGAGGACAGGGGGGAGAGCGAAGGAGAGAGGGGAGAGAGGGGAGAGAGGACAGGAGGGAGAGAGGGAAGGAGAGAGGGGAGGAGAGAGAGGACAGGAGGGAGGGGAGGAGAGAGAGGACAGGGGGGAGAGGGAAGGGGAGAGGGGAGGAGAGGAGGACAGGGGGGAGAGGGTAGGAGAGAGGGGAGGAGAGAGGACAGGGGGGAGAGGGAAGGAGAGAGGGGGGAGAGGGAAGGAGAGAGGGGGAGAGGGAAGGAGAGAGGGGAGGAGAGAGGGGAGGAGAGAGGACACGGGGAGAGGGAAGGAGAGAGGGGAGAGAGGGGAGGACAGGGGGAGAGGGAAGGAGAGAGGGGGGAGAGGAAGGAGAGAGGGGGAGAGGGAAGGAGAGAGGGGGAGAGGGAAGGAGAGAGGGGAGGAGAGAGGACAGGGGGGAGAGGGAAGGAAGAGAGGGGGGGAGGGAAGGAGAGAGGGGGGAGAGGGAAGGAGAGAGGGGGGAGAGGGAAGGAGAGAGGGGAGGAGAGAGAGGAAAGGAGGGAGGGGAGGAGAGAGAGGACAGGGGGAGAGGGAAGGAGAGAGGGGAGGAGAGAGGACAGGGGGGAGAGGGAAGGAGAGAGGGGGGAGAGGGGGAGGACAGAGGGAGGGAGGAGAGAGAGGACAGGAGGGAGAGGGAGAGAGGACAGGAGGAGAGAGGGAAGGAGAGAGGGGAGGAGAGAGGACAGGGGGAGAGGGAAGGAGAGAGGGGAGGAGAGGGAAGGAGAGAGAGGACAGGGGGAGAGAGGGGAGAGAGGACAGGAGGGAGAGAGGGAAGGAGAGAGGGGAGGAGAGAGGACAGGGGGAGAGGGAAGGAGAGAGGGGAGGAGAGGGAAGGAGAGAGGGGGAGGAGAGAGAGGACAGGGGAGAGAGGGAAGGAGAGAGGGGAGGAGAGAGAGGACAGGGGAGAGAGGGGAGGAGAGAGGACAGGGGAGAGAGGGAAGGAGAGAGAGGGCAGGGGAGAAGAG
>CM059343.1:7647773-7650273 GCA_030340685.1 Protosalanx chinensis
TGAGTGTGTGTGTATATGAGTGTGTGTGTGTATATGAGTGTGTGTGTGTATATGAGTGTGTGTGTGTATATGAGTGTGTGTGTATATGAGTGTGTGTGTGTGTGTATATGAGTGTCTGAGTGTGTGTATATGAGTGTGTGTGTTATGAGTGTGTGTGTATATGAGTGTGTGTGTGTGTGTATATGAGTGTGTGTGTGTGTATATGAGTGTGTGTGTGTGTGTATATGAGTGTGTGTGTGTGTGTATATGAGTGTGTGAGTGTGTGTGTATATGAGTGTGTGTGAGTGTGTGTGTATATGAGTGTGTGTGTGTGTATATGAGTGTGTATGTGTGTGTGAATGTGTGTGTGTGTATGTATGAATGTGTGTGTATTTGAATGTGTGTGTGTGTATGTGTGAGTATGAATGTGTGTGTATGAATGTGTGGGTGTGTATGAATGTGTGTGTGTGTATGTGTGTGTATATGAATGTGCGTGTGTATATGAGTGTGTGTGTGTGTGTGTTTATGAGTGTGTGTGTGTGTGCGTACCTTGACTCGCTCAGACAGCCTGTCAGTGAAGCTGATAGTGAACTCCTCCACCTTAGGAACCTTCAACCTCTTCTTCTCTGTCTGGAACTCAGTCCTGGTCTTTACTACCACCTGGAGAGAGGGGGGGGGAGAGAGGGGGGGAGAGAGGGGGGAGGGAGAGAGGGGGGGGAGAGAGGGGGAGGGAGAGAGGGGGGGGAGAGAGGGGGGGAGAGAGGGGGGGGGAGGGAAGAGAGGGGGGGGGAGAGAGGGGGGAGGGAGAGAGGGGGGAGAGAGGGGGGAGGGAGAGAGGGGGGGAGAGAGGGGGGAGGGAGAGAGGGGGGAGAGAGGGGGGAGGGAGAGGGGGAGGGGGGAGAGGGGGGGAGAGGGGGGAGGGAGAGAGGGGGGGGAGAGAGGGGGGGAGAGAGGGGGGAGGGAGAGGGGGGAGGGGGGAGAGGGGGGAGGGAGAGAGTGGGGGGGGAGGGAGAGAGTGGGGGAGGGAGAGAGGGGGGGAGAGAGGGGGGAGAGAGGGGGGAGGGAGAGGGGGGGGGAGAGAGGGGGGAGGGAGAGAGAGGGGGAGAAGGAAGAGGCACAGAGGGAGAAGGAAGAGGCACAGAGGGAGAAGGAAGAGGCACAGAGGGAGAAGGAAGAGGCACAGAGGGAGAAGGGAGAGGCACAGAGGGAGAAGGGAGAGGCACAGAGGGAGAGGGAAGAGGCACAGAGGGAGAAGGGAGAGGCACAGAGGGAGAGGGAAGAGGCACAGAGGGAGAAGGAAGAGGCACAGAGGGAGAAGGAAGAGGCACAGAGGGAGAAGGAAGAGGCACAGAGGGAGAAGGAAGAGGCACAGAGGGAGAGGGAAGAGGCACAGAGGGAGAAGGAAGAGGCACAGAGGGAGAAGGAAGACAGAGATCAATATTTACAAATCCATATTTATTTATTTTTCGGAAACACACAGTGAACATTAAAGACCAACACAAAACATCTTCTCAATGTACATAAATAATTATACATATACACTACCGTTCAAAAGTTTAGGGTCACATTGAAATGTCCTTATTTTTTAAGGAAAAGCACTGTACTTTTCAATGAAGATAACTTTAAACTAGTCTTAACTTTAAAGAAATACACTCTATACATTGCTAATGTGGTAAATGACTATTCTAGCTGCAAATGTCTGGTTTTTGGTGCAATATCTACATAGGTGTATAGAGGCCCATTTCCTGCAACTATCACTCCAGTGTTCTAATGGTACAATGTGTTTGCTCATTGGCTCAGAAGGCTAATTGATGATTAGAAAACCCTTGTGCAATCATGTTCACACATCTGAAAACAGTTTAGCTCCTTACAGAAGCTACAAAACTGACCTTCCTTTGAGCAGATTGAGTTTCTGGAGCATCACATTTGTGGGGTCAATTAAACGCTCAAAATGGCCAGAAAAAGAGAACTTTCATCTGAAACTCGACAGTCTATTCTTGTCTTAGAAATGAAGGCTATTCCATGTGAGAAGTTGCTAAGAAATTGAAGATTTCCTACAACGGTGTGTACTACTCCCTTCAGAGGACAGCACAAACAGGCTCTAACCAGAGTAGAAAAAGAAGTGGGAGGCCGCGTTGCACAACTAAACAAGAAGATAAGTACATTAGAGTCTCTAGTTTGAGAAACAGACGCCTCACAGGTCCCCAACTGGCATCTTCATTAAATAGTACCCGCAAAACACCAGTGTCAACATCTACAGTGAAGAGGCGGCTGCGGGATTCTGGGCTTCAGGGCAGAGTGGCAAAGAAAAAGCCATATCTGAGACTGGCCAATAAAGAAAAAGATTAAGATGGGCAAAAGAACACAGACATTGGACAGAGGAAGACTGGAAAAAAGTGTTGTGGACGGATGAATCCAAGTTTGAGGTGTTTGGATCACAAAGAAGAACGTTTGTGAGACGCAGAACAAATGAAAAGATGCTGGAAGAATGCCTGACGCCATCTGTTAAGCATGGCGGAGG
>CM059343.1:7655273-7691664 GCA_030340685.1 Protosalanx chinensis
TCGCACCGCGCCTGGTAACAGCAGCCGGACTGAGCAGAAAGCTCACCTGCTCCGTTCATCCTCTAACCTCGCACATGAACACCCTTTAAAAAGACAAAGCATTACTTACGTCCTCAGCTGCTCCCTCTCGAAGTTCCCTCGGTTTTCCTGTCGAAGTAAACAGAGCAGAGATGTGGCGGAGCGGAGCGGAGCTGTGTGGAGATGCGGGCTGGAGTCTGTCCCCAGTGGTGCTGATGAGGGCTGGCTGGCGTCTCCCTGGGTAACCCAGCCTCCCAGCCAATCACAGCTGTCCCTTCCTGTCTGCTAGTTCACCAAGCATCCTCTAGGAGGATGTTCTATCCATGCTCGCTTCTATGAGGGTGTTTTAATCCAGAGGTGTTTATCTGTAACTCTACCGCCCTCTTCAGACAAAGACTGGCAAACGCGAAAGCTGTCAGTTCTGTAGATCACGTTTGACTTTTACACAGTATTTAGAAGACACTCTTTTCCAAAGTGGAAAGTCAAAGATCAGAAATGTTTACATTTGACGCAACGTAAGTGGTTAATGTCAAGGATCAGTCTGTAGAGCAGGTACAGCAACAATAAAGTCATCATTAATTAGACCACAAGGGGGAGGAAACAGTGTGAGTGTCTGTGCCTTTGTGTGGTGTGTGTGTGTGTGTGTGAGTGTGTGTGTGAGTGTGTGTGTGTGTGCCTTTGTGCGGTGTGTGTGTGTATGTGTGAGAGAGTGTGTGTGCCTTTGTGTGGTGTGTGTGTGTGTGAGTGTGTGTGTGTGTGTTTGCGGTGTGTGTGTGTGTATGAGTGAGAGAGTGTGTGTGCCTTTGTGTGGTGTATCAGACAATCAGGCACGTCAGCAACAGACCTTTCATGCCCCAGCATCTCCATGACAACACTTCCTGTTAAGACAGCTACTGGAAAATCTGTCTGTGTCTGGGGGTCTGGAGGTCTGGGTCTGGGGGTCTGGAGGTTTGGGTCTGGGGGTCTGGAGGTTTGGGTCTGGGGGTCTGGAGGTCTGGGTCTGGGGGTCTGGAGGTTTGGGTCTGGGGGTCTGGAGGTTTGGGTCTGGGGGTCTGGAGGTCTGGGTCTGGGGGTCTGGAGGTTTGGGTCTGGGGGTCTGGAGGTTTGGGTCTGGGGGTCTGGAGGTTTGGGTCTGGGGTTCTGGAGGTTTGGGTCTGGGGGTCTGGAGGTTTGGGTCTGGGGGTCTGGAGGTTTGGGTCTGGGGGTCTGGAGGTTTGGGTCTGGGGGCCTGGAGGTTTGGGTCTGGGGGTCTGGAGGTTTGGGTCTGGGGGTCTGGAGGTTTGGGTCTGGGGGTCTGGAGGTTTGGGTCTGGGGGTCTGGAGGTTTGGGTCTGGGGGTCTGGAGGTTTGGGTCTGGGGTTCTGGAGGTTTGGGTCTGGGGGTCTGGAGGTTTGGGTCTGGGGGTCTGGAGGTTTGGGTCTGGGGGTCTGGAGGTTTGGGTCTGGGGTTCTGGAGGTTTGGGTCTGGGGGTCTGGAGGTTTGGGTCTGGGGTTCTGGAGGTTTGGGTCTGGGGGTCTGGAGGTTTGGGTCTGGGGGTCTGGAGGTTTGGGTCTGGGGGTCTGGAGGTTTGGGTCTGGGGGTCTGGAGGTTTGGGTCTGGGGGTCTGGAGGTCTGGGTCTGGGGGTCTGGAGGTCTGGGTCTGGGGGTCTGGAGGTTTGGGTCTGGGGGTCTGGAGGTTTGGGTCTGGGGTTCTGGAGGTTTGGGTCTGGGGTTCTGGAGGTTTGGGTCTGGGGGTCTGGAGGTCTGGGTCTGGGGGTCTGGAGGTTTGGGTCTGGGGGTCTGGGGAGGCTGCAGCAGTTGTGATTGTGATGTACAGGCTGCTAGCTTCTCATGTTAACCATCATCATGATCAGTGATCTGTGCACTTATGTCTCGCTTGGAAGTCACTTTGGATAAAAGCATCTGCTAAATGAATACTAGTTATATAGATGTAAAGTCCATAAAATACATCATCAAAGCCTAAAACATAAGCATGGAAATCTTTAAGCTGATCCACAATAAATAATAACAATAATGATTCGTAATAATAATAACAACTTACCATCACAGTTAAGTTTTTATTTCATTCAACATTTCACATTACAAATATTGAAAAATTATGCATACTGTTATAAATAGTTGGCTGCAAACAATTAAATAACATTAGATTTTTCTTTTTCATTTCACTAGTACTTCAACAGACCAACTCCTAAAAATGTGGACATTTCATTTTACATAACTTAATAAGAAAAGAAAATACAAAAATAGGAACTTATAAAGTGAAATGATAATAAAAATGAAGGTGGTATCTAAGGTAGAAAATGCTAAGAATAAATACAACAACCTTCCCATACACAGTTAAAAACTATTGAAATTTTGCCATTAAGTGACATCATTAACAGACAAATATTTAAATATTTATTTTCCTTCAGAAAATGAGAACCATATATTGTGGAGCACAATATAGCAATTAGTAAAAACTAGTCACTAACATATTAAAAGCTTCACCTTAAAAATATAACATAAATCTGATCAAAATTATAAAAAGTAATTATACATTCCAATTAAAAATATACCAATGAACAGCTAAATACATTATTGACCTAATAATTACAATGCAATCAATCACAGTAGCTTGAAATAAACAAAATAAGCAAATGCGCACAAAACCTTTAAATGTTTTAAAAATAACTTCAATTATTTATATTAGTACAAATAGTTTGATTTCTTTTTTTCTTTTTTACAAACACCAGCATGTAAAGGATTACGATAACAGTAGAAAATGACTGTGAAAAACAGAGCAACATCTTCTTTAAATGTCTGCAATTAAAAATGGCATTAAAGAATTACATTGCAAAGAGTCTTTATCTGGAAAAAGGTTCAAAAGAAGTATTGCACATTACAACTCCGAGTTAACTTGCAACATTTACCACATTCAAGTTTTAAAGTTCCCCTTCTGTCAACATGGCCGCCCTCGATCACTGGGGGAGTGATGGGGTCTGTTTAACAGGGTCCTATAGGATGCTAGTTCTACCCAGTCCATGGGATGATTTGTTATCTTTATTGTCTTTGTGTCTTGTGCATCATCCTGCCGAGTGTTAAGTATGGGGGCTAGGTTGAGGCAAGTGGGTTGTTAGAGGATGGGGGGGGGGGGGGGTGCCCTTAACAAATTATAGTTGAGAAACATTTGGTGACAACCACAACAATACATTTTCAATAGCTAATTCACGTATCATTGGTCTTTTTCATGCATACTAAGGATTACAATAGGAGCTAGTTGGCAAGTTCAAGAATATATATTTTCAAATGTTAAAATACCTAAACACCAAACATCCATTCTTGTGATACGAGGCCCAACCTATACATAGACCTGTGTTGAATTAGCATTCTCCTTATAATAGTATGTTCTGGTGAGGGAGCGGGTCCTGTCAGATCCCACTAAGCTTCCTGTCATCAGCACAGCCACGTCTCCAGACCACTGGTCCTGGACATGCTGGAGCGCTTCTAGAGTCTTCTAGAGTCTGACCGAGGCCAGGTGAGGCCGACCGAGGCCAGGTGAGGCCGACCGAGGCCAGGTGAGGCCGACCGAGGCCAGGTGAGGCCGACCGAGGCCAGGTGAGGCCGACCGAGGCCAGGTGAGGCCGACCGAGGCCAGGTGAGGCCGACCGAGGCCAGGTGAGGCCGACCGAGGCCAGGTGAGGCCGACCGAGGCCAGGTGAGGCCGACCGAGGCCAGGTGAGGCCGACCGAGGCCAGGTGAGGCCGACCGAGGCCAGGTGAGGCCTACTGCCTCTCCCCTCTCTACAGGGTAGGCGTCGCAACAACACAAGTTTGCACTTTTAATTTGTAAAGATCCCTCAGCACTGAAAGTTATAAAAAGCATAATTGAAAATAATATATATTGAAATCGCTAATATTTCTCTTTTAAATGAAAATGTCCATATATGCAGATCTCTCAGTAACAAAAGTACAAAAGCTACCTTTCACAATGTGAAAAATTGAGGTATTGCAAAAAAGAGTTTTCCCATTTTGTGAAAAATGTGCCTAAAATGTCTGAAAGAAAAGAGGTTTAGAAAAGTAGTGCATAATAAATGTTTTTATGTGCATGACAAAATAATTTTGCTAGAAAACACTGCACCAAAATTAGCAGGCCATGTATAAAATAATTTGACATTACTTTTCTTCCTCTTTAACATTAAATTCATCAAAAACTGTTTGATGTCTACAGTCAAGATGAGGTCCATCCTGTCTACAGTCAAGATGAGGTCCATCCTGTCTACAGTCAAGATGAGGTCCATCCTGTCTACAGTCAAGATGAGGTCCATCCTGGCTACAGTCAAGATGAGGTCCATCCTGTCTACAGAGTCAAGATGAGGCCCATCCTGTCTACAGTCAAGATGAGGTCCATCCTGTCTACAGAGTCAAGATGAGGCCCATCCTGTCTACAGTCAAGATGAGGTCCATCCTGTCTACAGTCAAGAGGAGGCCCATCCTGTCTACAGTCAAGATGAGGCCCATCCTGTCTACAGTCAAGATGAGGTCCATCCTGGCTACAGTCAAGATGAGGTCCATCCTGTCTACAGAGTCAAGATGAGGTCCATCCTGTCTACAGTCAAGATGAGGTCCATCCTGTCTACAGTCAAGATGAGGTCCATCCTGTCTACAGAGTCAAGATGAGGCCCATCCTGTCTACAGTCAAGATGAGGTCCATCCTGTCTACAGAGTCAAGATGAGGCCCATCCTGTCTACAGTCAAGATGAGGCCCATCCTGTCTACAGTCAAGATGAGGTCCATCCTGTCTACAGAGTCAAGATGAGGCCCATCCTGTCTACAGTCAAGATGAGGTCCATCCTGTCTACAGTCAAGATGAGGCCCATCCTGTCTACAGTCAAGAGGAGGCCCATCCTGTCTACAGTCAAGAGGAGGCCCATCCTGTCTACAGTCAAGATGAGGTCCATCCTGTCTACAGAGTCAAGATGAGGCCCATCCTGTCTACAGTCAAGATGAGGTCCATCCTGTCTACAGTCAAGATGAGGTCCATCCTGTCTACAGAGTCAAGATGAGGTCCATCCTGTCTACAGTCAAGATGAGGCCCATCCTGTCTACAGTCAAGATGAGGTCCATCCTGGCTACAGTCAAGATGAAGTCCATCCTGTCTACAGTCAAGATGAGGCCCATCCTGTCTACAGTCAAGATGAGGTCCATCCTGTCTACAGTCAAGATGAGGCCCATCCTGTCTACAGTCAAGATGAGGTCCATCCTGTCTACAGTCAAGAGGAGGTCCATCCTGTCTACAGTCAAGATGAGGCCCATCCTGTCTACAGTCAAGAGGAGGTCCATCCTGTCTACAGTCAAGATGAGGCCCATCCTGTCTACAGAGTCAAGATGAGGTCCATCCTGTCTACAGTCAAGATGAGGCCCATCCTGTCTACAGTCAAGATGAGGCCCATCCTGTCTACAGTCAAGATGAGGCCCATCCTGTCTACAGAGTCAAGATGAGGTCCATCCTGTCTACAGAGTCAAGATGAGGCCCATCCTGTCTACAGAGTCAAGATGAGGTCCATCCTGTCTACAGTCAAGATGAGGCCCATCCTGTCTACAGTCAAGATGAGGCCCATCCTGTCTACAGTCAAGATGAGGCCCATCCTGTCTACAGAGTCAAGATGAGGTCCATCCTGTCTACAGAGTCAAGATGAGGTCCATCCTGTCTACAGACTGAAGATGGACACTCCCTAGTGAAAGTAGATACACTATAAACTGTCTGTAGAGTACAGACACTACGTCCTCTCTAGCAAGTGGTCTGTGTAGAAAACCTATAGGCCTCAGACATTGCAGACAGACTACAGACCATCTAATGAGGGTAGGTAGACTATAGACCCACTCTAGTGAGTGCAGGTTATACTGTGGGTCTGGCAGACTGTCGTAAGTCTAGTCTTGTCTAGTGTTTGTATGTCAGAACCAAGGTCTTTCACGTGCACTGGTCTAACTGACTGCCTTCCTGTTTATCTGTCTGTCTGCGTCAATCTGCCTGTCTGTCTGCAAGTCTCCCTGCCTGTGTGGGAGTCTGTGTCTGCCTGTCTGTGTGCAAGTCTGTCTGTCTGCTTTGGTGTGCAGGAGTCCACCTGGCCACAGTGAAGGACATGGGTGGAGCCAAATGATAGAAAAATAACATAAGAGGGGGAAAAAGAAGAAGAACCACACAGGAAGTGATGTACGGTATAACTGGTCACCTGGTGGAGAGCTTCTGAATTGCACAGGGCCAAATGCGCCAGGGCCCTCGGGATGACGCAATACTACACTCGTCCTACCACTACTTATAATCATGACAGTAATAATAATAATGAACATCTTCATTTATGCTTAGAAACACTGGCTGAGTTGTCTGGGGGGGGCAGAAGGGGGGGGGGGCAGAAGGGGACACCCCCCCTCTGAGGGACAGGTGTTGATGATCAAACCAGACATCCTCCTCTCCTGCAGGACTGGAACAAGACCCAGAAAAGAGGTTGGAGGATCTTTAGGTGTCAAAATAGGAAAACTATTTTCTTTAACTGCAAGACTGAAATAAGAAGAACCAGGATGATTCCTCTGTTGGTGACAACTAGATGGCCTTAAGATACCTGGGTCAAGAACCAGGACCCTCTATAGGGTCAAGAACCAGGGACCTCTATAGGGTCAAGAACCCAAGTCCATCTATAGGGTCAAGAACCAGGAACCTCTATAGGGTCGAGAACCCAAGACCATCTATAGGGTCAAGAACCAGGACCATCTATAGGGTCAAGAACCAGGACCCTCTATAGGGTCAAGAACCAGGATCCTCTATAGGGTCAAGAACAAGGACCCTCTATAGGGTCAAGAACCAGGACCCTCTATAGGGTCAAGAACCCAAGACCTTCTATAGGGTCAAGAACCCAGGACCATCTATAGGGTCAAGAACCCAAGACCCTCTATAAGGTCAAGAACCCAAGACCCTCTATAGGGTCAAGAACCCAAGACCATCTATAGGGTCAAGAACCAGGACCATCTATAGGGTCAAGAACCAGGACCATCTATAGGGTCAAGAACCAGGACCCTATAGGGTCAAGAACCAGGACCCTATAGGGTCAAGAACCAGGACCCTCTATAGGGTCAAGAACCTGGACCATCTATAGGGTCAAGAACCAGGACCCTCTATAGGGTCAAGAACCCAAGACCATCTATAGGGTCAAGAACCCAGGACCATCTATAGGGTCAAGAACCAGGACCCTCTATAGGGTCAAGAACCCAGGACCTTCTAACAGGATCTAGAATCCAAGGCCCTCTACAGGATCTAGAACCCAGGACCTTCTAACAGGATCTAGAATCCAAGGCCCTCTACAGGATCTAGAACCCAGGAACTTCTAACAGGGTCTAGAACCATGTTGGTTGGTTGCAAGTCTAATATCTCTATACCGGCTGGCATTCTGGGTCTTAAAGTCCTCCAGCATCATACATTCCCCTGGTCAGACACTCTACTTTAATTCTACTCCACAGCCTCTACTCTACTTTTCTCAACTTTACTTTTTACTCAACTCGACCATCCTGGTTGGATTACAAAAATAAGGAAGTTGACTGTGCCTGTGCTGGCCCCGCCCATCTCCAGGATCCAAAGGGAGTCCAGCTGTTCATCTCTGTTTGACCAATCGGCACGCTAGCAGCTAAGCTTGAGGTATTAGTTTTTGCATGTCAAAATGGAGATTAAACCCAAAATCTTGTTTGTCTGTATTTTTTTTGTTTTTTTAAACGATCGTCAAGTAACATTAAATATTAGCATGGTCTCTTATATAGGTTTATATTTATATCAAGAATTTTTAAAGAAAAGGAAACAAAAAAGGCTTCAAGGATAGAAGCGATGGCGGAAAAAGCCGCTCGTTTCCATGTCGTTCTAATGTGTTGACCCTGAGCACACACACACACATGAAGATACACACACACACACACACACACACACAAACTGACACTCTACAGAAAAGGAGAGCTCTAATCACAGCTAGCCTTCCCTGCCTGGTCAACACCGTGGGGTCTCTGTAGCTACATCACAACGAAAGCCCCCCAATCCACCCTCCCACCCTCCCACCCCCCACCTTCTGCAACAGGGAGGTATTGGAAAAAGGCCAATCTTGTGCACTAGTAAAATATATCAAATCAAACTGCATAAAATAAAGGTTAAATTATATCTTAAAATATATATATATATATGTATATTACCTCCAATATTAAAATCTTTCCAAATTAGGCCTAAAAAGGAACCAGCAACAGAAAAGTGCATTTATTTTGTACAATGATTCTGCGACTCCTAACTTCTCCCCACTGCTCTTCTCCCTCTCTCTCTCCCTCCCTCCCTGTCCTCCCTCTCTCTCTCTCTCTCTCTCTGTCCTCCCTCTCTCTCTCTCTCTGTCCTCCCTCTCTCTCTCCCTTCCTGTCCTCCCTCTCTCTCTCTCTCTGTCCTCCCTCTCTCTCTCTCTCTCTCTCTGTCCTCCCTCTCTCTCTCTCTCTCTCCCTCCCTGTCCTCCCTCTCTCGCTCCCTGTACTCCCTCTCTTTCTGTCCTCCCTCTCCCTCTCCCTCCCTGTCCTCCCTCCCTCTCCCTCCCTGTCCTCCCTCGCTCTCCCTCCCTGTCCTCCCTCTCTCCTCCTCCTCCTCCTCAGTTCCAGCGGAAGGAGATGTGCCGGGGTCTGTCTCCCCCTTCCTTCACCAGGGGCTTGTGGAACTCTCTGCCAGCGCGGGAGTGGATGTTGGCCCAGCAGTACTCACAGTAGTACTGCAGACAGGTGACGTTAGCACAGAAGAAGGGGGCGAACTTGCCCCCGCAGCGAGTCCCCTGACACTCATCACACAGCTGGTCATCCAGGACGTACGGCTTCACCTCCACCTGGGGGGGATGACCACACACACACACAGACAAAAAAGACACGTATCAGGGTCACAATACCAGCCCAGTTCAAAGTACAGAGTCAGGTGGCTCAGCGGTTAGGGAGACGGGCTAGTAATCAGAATGTCCCGGGTTCGAACCCTGGCTGCGTCAACATGACGTTGTGTCCTTGGTCAAGGCACTTCACCCTACTTGTCTCTCTGTCCCTGTACTTGCTGTAAGTCTCTCTGGATAAGAAACATAAAAGAGTCTGCTAAATGTTACACTCAGTGTTTGTGAGGACTGTGTCTCCTAGAATACCAACGTCAGCCATCTTGTTCTGCTGGCTGGCTCTTTGAGGGAGCAGATAAACACTGCTTATCTCTGTTCATTACTGCTCTGTGTGTGGCACACTGTCCCAGGGAGGAGAGGGGGGGGAGGGAGGGAGGGAAAGACAGGAACGAGAACAGAGGGGATGAGGGGGGGAGGAGAAGAAGAAGAAAGTTTGACAGCGGTAAACATGGAGAGAAACCAGGAGAGAGAGAGAGAGCGACAGAGGAGACAAAGAGAGAGAAAACAGACACAGAAAGAGCGACAGAAGGAGAGGGTGGGGGAGGAGGGGGTGGGGGAGGAGGGGGTGGGAGGAGGGGGTGGCGACCACTTACCCGTTTATCTATCTCCCCATGTTGCAGCTGGACGAATCGGGCGCTGATAGCGGCGATGTAGCTCTGCTGATTGGAGAAGGCCACACGCCCCGCCCCCTTAGGGTACTTGAGCTCTGGGTCGGTGTCAATGCCAGCGTAACACACCCCACCATACAGACGGTCCATGATCATAGCCAGCTCCACTACGCACACACACACACACACGCACACACACGCACACACACACGCACACGCAACGGAAAACAATGTTATATAAATATATTTATTTCTGATCCCAAGAGGGCGTGTCTACAGAAGGTTAACTGCACCAAGAGGGCGTGTCTACAGAAGGTTAACTGCACCAAGAGGGCGTGTCTACAGAAGGTTAACTGCACCAAGAGGGCGTGTCTACAGAAGGTTAAGTGCACCAAGAGGGCGTGTCTACAGAAGGTTAACTGCACCAAGAGGGCGTGTCTACAGAAGGTTAACTGCACCAAGAGGGCGTGGCTACAGATGGTTACCTGCACGAAGGGGGCGTGGCTACAGAAGGTTAACTGCACCAAGAGGGCGTGTCTACAGAAGGTTAACTGCACCAAGAGGGCGTGGCTACAGATGGTTACCTGCACGAAGGGGGCGTGGCACCCCCCCCACAAAGATGGTCTTGCGCGGGTCAAGGGGCTGAGAGCCATCCATCACAAAGTCACTGTCATTCAGGTTCCAGGGCCTGATCTGAACCTGGGGGGGCATCGCAGCATTTACTACATTATCCTTCAGAGAGAGACTGTAGAGAGAGAGACTGTAGAGAGAGACTGTAGAGAGAGAGACTCTAGAGAGAGACTGTAGAGAGAGACTGTAGAGAGAGAGACTGTAGAGAGAGAGAGAGAGAGATAGAGAGAAAGAGGGAACGATGTAGAGAGAAAGAGAGGGAAAGATGTAGAGAGAAAGATGTAGAGAGAGAGAGGTAGAGATAGATGTAGAGACAGAGGTAGGCTGGTAGAGAGGTGCACGGTAGAGAGTGAGGTAGAGACAGAGGTAGAGAGTGAGGTAGAGAGTGAGGTAGAGACAGAGGTAGAGAGTGAGGTAGAGAGGTGGACAGGTAGAGACAGAGGCAGAGAGGTAGAGACAGAGGTAGAGAGGTAGAGATGTAGAGATGTAGAGAGGTGCACGGTAGAGAGTGAGGTAGAGAGGTAGAGAGGTAGAGAGTGAGGTAGAGAGGTAGAGAGTGAGGTAGAGAGGTAGAGAGGTGCAGGGTAGAGAGTGAGGTAGAGAGGTAGAGAGGTGCAGGGTAGAGAGTGAGGTAGAGAGGTAGAGAGGTGCAGGGTAGAGAGTGAGGTAGAGAGGTAGAGAGGCAGAGACAGAGGTAGAGAGGTAGAGATGTAGAGAGGTGCACGGTAGAGAGTGAGGTAGAGAGGTAGAGAGTGAGGTAGTGAGGTAGTGAGGTAGAGAGGTAGAGAGTGAGGTAGAGAGGTAGAGAGGTGCAGGGTAGAGAGTGAGGTAGAGAGGTAGAGAGGTGCAGGATAGAGTGAGGTAGAGGTAGAGAGGTAGAGGTGCACGGTAGAGGTAGAGAGGTAGAGAGTGAGGTAGTGAGGTAGAGAGGTAGAGAGTGAGGTAGAGAGGTAGAGAGGTGCACGGTGGAGAGTGAGGTAGAGAGGTAGAGAGGTAAAGAGTGAGGTAGAGAGGTAGAGAGGTGCAGGATAGAGAGTGAGGTAGAGAGTGAGGTAGAGAGGCAGAGACAGAGGTAGAGAGGTAGAGATGTAGAGAGGTGCACGGTAGAGAGTGAGGTAGAGAGGTAGAGAGTGAGGTAGTGATCTAGAGAGGTAGAGAGTGAGGTAGTGAGGTAGAGAGGTAGAGAGTGAGGTAGAGAGGTAGAGAGGTGCAGGGTAGAGAGTGAGGTAGAGAGGTAGAGAGGTGCAGGGTAGAGAGTGAGGTAGAGAGGTAGAGAGGTGCAGGATAGAGTGAGGTAGAGAGGTAGAGAGGTAGAGGTGCACGGTAGAGAGGTAGAGAGGTAGAGAGTGAGGTAGTGAGGTAGAGAGGTAGAGAGTGAGGTAGAGAGGTGCACGGTGGAGAGTGAGGTAGAGAGGTATAGAGGTAAAGAGTGAGGTAGAGAGGTAGAGAGTGAGGTAGAGAGGTAGAGAGGTGCACGGTAGAGAGTGAGGTAGAGAGGTAGAGAGTGAGGTAGTGAGGTAGAGAGGTAGAGAGTGAGGTAGAGAGGTAGAGAGGTGCAGGGTAGAGAGTGAGGTAGAGAGGTGCAGGATAGAGAGTGAGGTAGAGAGGTAGAGAGGTGCACGGTAGAGAGGTAGAGAGGTGCAGGATAGAGAGTGAGGTAGAGAGGTAGAGAGGTAGAGAGTGAGGTAGAGAGGTAGAGAGGTGCAGGGTAGAGAGTGAGGTAGAGAGGTAGAGAGGTGCAGGATAGAGAGTGAGGTAGAGAGGTAGAGAGGTGCACGGTAGAGAGTGAGGTAGAGAGGTAGAGAGGTAGAGAGGTGCAGGAAAGAGAGTGAGGTAGAGAGGTAGAGAGGTGCAGGAAAGAGAGTGAGGTAGAGAGGTAGAGAGGTGCACGGTAGAGAGTGAGGTAGAGAGGTAGAGAGGTGCAGGATAGAGAGTGAAGTAGAGAGGTAGAGAGGTAGAGAGTGAGGTAGAGAGGTAGAGAGGTGCAGGAAAGAGAGTGAGGTAGAGAGGTAGAGAGGTGCAGGATAGAGAGTGAGGTAGAGAGGTAGAGAGGTGCACGGTAGAGAGTGAGGTAGAGAGGTAGAGAGGTGCAGTAAAGAGAGTGAGGTAGAGAGGTAGAGAGGTGCAGGATAGAGAGTGAGGTAGAGAGGTAGAGAGGTAGAGAGGTGCAGGATAGAGAGTGAGGTAGAGAGGTAGAGAGGTGCAGGATAGAGAGTGAGGTAGAGAGGTAGAGAGGTGCAGGATAGAGAGTGAGGTAGAGAGGTAGAGGTGCAGGATAGAGAGTGAAGTAGAGAGGTAGAGAGGTGCAGGATAGAGAGTGAGGTAGAGAGGTAGAGAGGTGCAGGATAGAGAGTGAGGTAGAGAGGTAGAGAGGTGCAGGATAGAGAGTGAGGTAGAGAGGTAGAGAGGTGCAGGATAGAGAGTGAGGTAGAGAGGTAGAGAGGTAGAGGTGCACTAACAGGCTTGTCCTTGATAGTGGGGCTGGAGACACAGAGGTACAGCTTGCCATCCTCCTCGATGCAGGCGTCTATCAGGGCCTGCACTGAGCTCTCCTCCTGGAACAGCAGGAAGGCATAGCCTGCACACACACACACACACACACCATCAAGGACCCGCTATGCATGTCAAACAGCTGGAGGTGCTCTGTAGGGTTGTGGTAGGGCTTGGTGAGATAAGTTGGGATGCTATATTTGGTTTTGGTTGCAGTGGTTGCCGTGGTTAAAGTTGGGTTTGTTGTTGTGGTTAAGGTTAGGTTTGTTGTCGTGGTTAAGGTTGGGTTTGTTGTCGTGGTTAAGGTTGGGTTTGTTGTCGTGGTTAAGGTTGGGTTTGTTGTCGTGGTTAAGGTTGGGTTTGTTGCCGTGGTTAAGGTTGGGTTTGTTGTTGTGGTTAAGGTTGGGTTTGTTGTCGTTGTTAAGGTTTGGTTTGTTGTCATGGTTAAGGTTGGGTTTGTTGTTGTGGTTAAGGTTGGTTTTGTTGTCGTGGTTAAGGTTAGGTTTGTTGTCGTGGTTAAGGTTGGGTTTGTTGTCGTGGTTAAGGTTGGGTTTGTTGTCGTGGTTAAGGTTGGGTTTGTTGTCGTGGTTAAGGTTGGGTTTGTTGCCGTGGTTAAGGTTGGGTTTGTTGTTGTGGTTAAGGTTGGGTTTGTTGTCGTTGTTAAGGTTTGGTTTGTTGTCATGGTTAAGGTTGGGTTTGTTGTTGTGGTTAAGGTTGGTTTTGTTGTTGTGGTTAAGGTTGGGTTTGTTGCCGTGGTTAAGGTTAGGTTTGTTGTCGTGGTTAAGGTTGGGTTTGTTGTCGTGGTTAAGGTTGGGTTTGTTGTCGTGGTTAAGGTTGGGTTTGTTGTCGTGGTTAAGGTTGGGTTTGTTGCCGTGGTTAAGGTTGGGTTTGTTGTTGTGGTTAAGGTTGGTTTTGTTGTTGTGGTTAAGGTTGGGTTTGTTGCCGTGGTTAAGGTTAGGTTTGTTGTCGTGGTTAAGGTTGGGTTTGTTGTCGTGGTTAAGGTTGGGTTTGTTGTCGTGGTTAAGGTTGGGTTTGTTGTCGTGGTTAAGGTTGGGTTTGTTGCCGTGGTTAAGGTTGGGTTTGTTGTTGTGGTGAAGGTTGGGTTTGTTGTTGTGGTGAAGGTTGGGTTTGTTGTTGTGGTGAAGGTTGGGTTTGTTGTTGTGGTTAAGGTTTGGTTTGTCGTTATGTTTAAGGCCTTGGTTGTTATGACGATGAGGGTTAAGGTTCACACTCACCTTTCGGGGGGAAGTAGGACTTGCTCTCTGCCTTGTGAGGCCAGTCCACAAACAGATGTCCAAAACGCCGGAAACTGGCAGTAATCTCATCTGAGGGAGGAGAGAGACAGAGGGACTGCTCAGTCTGGTTACCCCTAGCAACCACCAGGTCACCCCCCCCACAGCAGGGGGCACTCTAGACCAATAGACTACTGTGCTCAGGCCATGTTGGATCAGTGCTGCTCTAAAGTAGACCTCAGGAGCCATGTTGGATCATGGTGCTCTATAGTAGACCTCAGGAGAGGCCATGTTGGATCAGTGCTGCTCTAAAGTAGACCTCAGGAGCCATGTTGGATCATGGTGCTCTATAGTAGACCTCAGCAGCCATGTTGGATCAGTGCTGCTCTACAGTAGACCTCAGGAGAGGCCATGTTGGATCAGTGCTGCTCTACAGTAGACCTCAGCAGCCATGTTGGATCAGTGCTGCTCTACAGTAGACCTCAGCAGCCATGTTGGATCAGTGCTGCTCTACAGTAGACCTCAGCAGCCATGTTGGATCAGTGCTGCTCTACAGTAGACCTCAGCAGCCATGTTGGATCAGTGCTGCTCTACAGTAGACCTCAGGAGCAGCCATGTTGGATCAGTGCTGCTCTACAGTAGCCCTCAGCAGCCATGTTGGATCAGTGCTGCTCTACAGTAGACCTCAGGAGAGGCCATGTTGGATCATGGTGCTCTATAGTAGACCTCAGCAGCCATGTTGGATCAGTGCTGCTCTACAGTAGACCTCAGCAGCCATGTTGGATCAGTGCTGCTCTACAGTAGACCTCAGGAGAGGCCATGTTGGATCATGGTGCTCTATAGTAGACCTCAGCAGCCATGTTGGATCAGTGCTGCTCTACAGTAGACCTCAGGAGCAGCCATGTTGGATCAGTGCTGCTCTACAGTAGACCTCAGGAGCCATGTTGGATCAGTGCTGCTCTACAGTAGACCTCAGGAGCCATGTTGGATCAGTGCTGCTCTACAGTATACCTCAGGAGTGGCCATGTTGGATCAGTGCTGCTCTACAGTAGACCTCAGGAGCGGCCATGTTGGATCAGTGCTGCTCTACAGTAGACCTCAGCAGCCATGTTGGATCAGTGCTGCTCTACAGTAGACCTCAGGAGCCATGTTGGATCAGTGCTGCTCTACAGTAGACCTCAGGAGAGGCCATGTTGGATCAGTGCTGCTCTACAGTAGACCTCAGCAGCCATGTTGGATCAGTGATGCTCTACAGTAGACCTCAGCAGCCATGTTGGATCAGTGCTGCTCTACAGTAGACCTCAGGAGCCATGTTGGATCAGTGCTGCTCTACAGTAGACCTCAGCAGCCATGTTGGATCAGTGCTGCTCTACAGTAGACCTCAGCAGCCATGTTGGATCAGTGCTGCTCTACAGTAGACCTCAGCAGCCATGTTGGATCATGGTGCTCTATAGTAGACCTCAGGAGAGGCCATGTTGGATCAGTGCTGCTCTACAGTAGACCTCAGCAGCCATGTTGGATCAGTGCTGCTCTACAGTAGACCTCAGGAGCGGCCATGTTGGATCAGTGCTGTGGTCTTCCATTAAACATATGAATCTCTCCCTAATCAATATTGATGGGAAGTCAATCCCTTTGAAGATTTAGGCACACACGCACCTTCGTCAATATCGGGGGGGAGTCCGCCGACGAAGACCTTGCGTGAGTAACGTTCTACACGTTCTCCATTCTGGTGAGGGAAACAGCCCCCGCCCAGCCCCCCCAGCCCCTGCTCGCCACGCTCGTCGTCAGGGAAACCATCCTCCATGGGGAAAAGAGAGGAGTGTCCTAGGGAGGGAAGGGGCGGGGTTAGAGGTGACATTGAGAGCGAGGGAGATTAAAGCGAACATGCATGTCTCTCTCCATCCCTCCCTACACATCAGGCCAAAACACACACACACACACTTCTGAGCTGCTTTATGTAAGAGTGTTAGCTCTCACAGCACCGTGTGTGTGTGTGTGTGTGTGTGTGTGTGTGAGAGAGAGAGGGATATACTGTACATGCATATGACCACACCAGTAGACCAACACAATATCTGCATGCAAACACAGCCTCCTCCCAAGTCACTGCGGAGGGATACATGGGTATGTGAAAAGGCCTGTATGAGCCCTTTACCTCGTCTCCTGCCATAGTTCCTGGCTGCGTGTGGAGCAGAGAAGGAGTCAGAGGAAATAAAAACTGACATAGAACATGTCTGCCTGCCTGCCTGCCTGCCTGTCTGCCTGTCTGTCTGTCTGCCCGCCCACCTGTCTGTCTGCCTGCCTGTCTGCCCGCCTGTATGTCTGTCTGCCTGCCTGTCTGCCCGCCTGCCTGCTTGTTTGCCTGCATGTCTGTCTACCCGCCTGTCCGCCTGCTTGTCTGCCCACCTGTCTGTCTGCCCGCCTGTCTGCCTGATTGTTTGCCTGCATGTCTGTCTACCCACCTACCCGCCTGCCCGCCTGCTTGTCTGCCCACCTGTCTGTCTGCCTGCCTGTTTGTCTGCCTGCCTGTTTGCCTGTATGTCTGCCTGCCTGTCTGTCTGTCTGTTGGCAGTATCAGTGTGTGAACTGGTCTTTTTTTAATCCACACACGTGTACTGTTGTCTTGAGGGACAGGAGACAGAGGAGAGACAGATTCAGAAGAAAGAGGGAGACAAGAAGAGAGAGAGACAGATTCAGAAGAAAGAGGGAGAGAGAGGAGAGAGAGACAGATTCAGAAGAAAGAGGGAGACAGAGAGAGAGAGACAGATTCAGAAGAAAGAGGGAGACAGAGAGAGAGAGACAGATTCAGAAGAAAGAGGGAGACAGAGAGAGAGAGAGAGACAGATTCAGAAGAAAGAGGGAGACAGAGAGAGAGAGAGACAGATTCAGAAGAAAGAGGGAGACAGAGAGAGAGAGACAGATTCAGAAGAAAGAGGGAGACAGAGAGAGAGAGAGACAGATTCAGAAGAAAGAGGGAGAGAGGAGAGAGAGACAGATTCAGAAGAAAGAGGGAGACAGAGGAGAGAGAGACAGATTCAGAAGAAAGAGGGAGACAGAGGAGAGAGAGACAGATTCAGAAGAAAGAGGGAGACAGAGGAGAGAGAGACAGATTCAGAAGAAAGAGGGAGACAGAGAGAGAGAGACAGATTCAGAAGAAAGAGGGAGACAGAGAGAGAGAGAGACAGATTCAGAAGAAAGAGGGAGAGAGGAGAGAGAGACAGATTCAGAAGAAAGAGGGAGACAGAGGAGAGAGACAGATTCAGAAGAAAGAGGGAGACAGAGGAGAGAGAGACAGATTCAGAAGAAAGAGGGAGACAGAGGAGAGAGACAGATTCAGAAGAAAGAGAGAGACAGAGGAGAGAGAGACAGATTCAGAAGAAAGAGGGAGACAGAGGAGAGAGAGACAGATTCAGAAGAAAGAGGGAGACAGAGGAGAGAGAGACAGATTCAGAAGAAAGAGGGAGACAGAGAGAGAGAGACAGATTCAGAAGAAAGAGGGAGACAGAGGAGAGAGAGACAGATTCAGAAGAAAGAGGGAGACAGAGGAGAGAAAGACAGATTCAGAAGAAAGAGGGAGACAGAGGAGAGACAGACAGATTCAGAAGAAAGAGGGAGACAGAGGAGAGAGAGACAGATTCAGAAGAAAGAGAGAGACAGAGGAGAGAGAGACAGATTCAGAAGAAAGAGAGAGACAGAGGAGAGAGAGACAGATTCAGAAGAAAGAGAGAGACAGAGGAGAGAAAGTGTGCTGGAGGATCTACAGTCCTCAGCTTGTGACCATCCACTTTGAATCCTCCATGTGTGTGTGTGTGTGTGTGTGTGCGTAACCTCTGAATCCCACTTATGCTGGTGCACCATCTGCTCATCTCCATGGCAGTGTTATCTGTACCATGTGACAAGGGAACTAGAGCACTGCTTAGTGTGTGTGTGTGTGTGTGTGCGCGCACTTAGGCAGGTTGAAATAAAGGCCATGCAGAATGACATGGCGTCTCACACACACACACACACACACACACACAGGCTCTAGACGGAGTGCGTCTGTGTGCGGGCGTCTGTGTGCGGGCGTGTGTTCTGTTAATACGTCAGGGGGCAGAGTGTTGGAGAGATCCTCCATCTCATCGCTCCTGGAAACAACCTGCTGATAATCCACCCAAATCAACTAACATATGGTTCCCTTCCTCGCTCTCTCTCTCTCTCTCTCCTTCTCCAGACCTGCCTACCTTCCTCTGGAATCATCCCTCCATCACCCTCCCTTTCATCTATTCCACCATGTCCCACCTATCCCTCCATACCTCTTTCCACTCATCCATCCCCCTCCCCTTCGTTCACCCCCCCTCCCCCCCCATCTCTGAAGTGGTCTTAGTCTTGGGAAGAGGAACGTACCATTGATGGGCAGAGGGTTGTCCCCACCTGGGTGAGGGAATCCCAGACGACCTGCAGAGGAGCAAACAAGAGGGACAGTTAGCCAGCTGGCTGCTTTAACATAATCCCTGTGTGGTGGGAAACCAGGGAACATTAGCCAGCTAGCTGCATTAGCATCATTTATAGAGGTAGGGTATCCAGATCACATTAGCCTGCTAGGGTCATTAGCATAATAGATAGAGGTAGAGTATCCAGACCACATTAGCCTGCTAGTGCATTAGCATAATTTATAGGGGTAGGGTATCCAGAGCACGTTAGCCTGCTAGGGGTATTAGCATAATTTATAGGGGTGGGGTATCCAGAGCACGTTAGCCTGCTAGGGGTATTAGCATAATTTATAGGGGTGGGGTATCCAGAGCACGTTAGCCTGCTAGGGGTATTAGCATTATTTATAGGGGTAGAGTATCCAGAGGATATTAGCATCATTTATAGATATAGGGTATCCAGAGTACATTAGCCTGCTAACGGATTTGGCATAATTTATGAGGGTAGGGTATCCATAGCACTTTAGCCTGCTAGCTGCATTAGCATCATCAGAGCTTCCTTTAGCTGGAGTAAAACAGATTCCATCCAGGCCGGTGCCTTCAATGCCATACATTTTGCATGGAGCCATCTGCCAGACCATTTGCCAGCCTACACACACACACACACACACACACACACAAACAAACACACACACACAGAGCCAGGACAGGCAGGCTAGCCAGGGGGACAACCCCAGTGTGGACAACAGGCTGGGGAGGATAATGAGAGGGGACAACCAGGGATAGTGAGGCCATTGTGAGAGGACATGCAACACCCTGAGACTGGGCACATTCCTCTGGGTCACACAGTTCCATGGGAGACCCCCCCAACCCCCAACCCCTGTTTCAACCCTGCAACCACGCTAGTCTATCCCAAACATGGAGCTGTCTGGGCAGGCTGGCTCAGGCATGGGCCTGGGGCTTAGGCTGGGTCTGGGCTAGCAACTTGGAAGAAGTGGGCTAGAGGATGGGCCTGTTGGCCAACAGCCAGCGTCAGTAGGCTGGGGGATGGGCCAGCTAACTTGCAGCACTGGACTAGGGGACGATTCATATCAGCTGGCCGGCTAGCTATCCAGCATGAGAGGGCTAAAGGAAGAACCTGCTAGCTATCCAGCATGAGAGGGCTAAAGGCAGAACCTGCTAGCTATCCAGCATGAGAGGGCTAAAGGCAAACCTGCTAGCTATCAGGTAGCATTAGGTAGGCTAAAGAAAATACCAGCTGACTAGCAAGTTGGGCTAGGGGCAATGTTACAGTAGCTAGCATGACTGAGCTGGATGAAGGGCTGCAGTAGCTAGCATGACTGGGTTAGGGTTACGGCCACAGTAGATAGCGAGGGGTGGGGGGGGGAGGTGGGGGGGCCATCACAACATGTTGTTATTGATTCAGAGAACAGAGAGATCTTTTCACTGACAGAGGACAATGCTAGAAGCCATTTAAAAGGCACTTCTTGCTTGTAGCCAGACCTGTTTTCACACATTCTCTCTCCATTTAGGGGTAGCTTTGAAAATCGAATATGGGCCTCTCTCACCTGGTGTGTGAGTGTGTGTGTGTGTGTGTGTGTGCAAGACGGGGTAGGGCTGTGGAAATTTGGGACACATTTCCTGTTAGGGTTAGTCAGGTGGCTCAGCAGGTTAAGGCGTTTGATCGGAAGGTTGTGAGTTTGATTCCCAGCTGTGGCTATGTGATGTTGTGTCCTTGGGCAAGGCACTTCACCCTACTTGCCTCAGGGAGAATGTCCCTGTACTTACTGTAAGTCGCTTTGGATAAAAGAGTCTGCTATATGATTATTTATTTATTATATTGTCAGTTTGGACTTTTGTTCTTAGGTTTGCAGACAAACCCACAGCATGTTGCAATCTGTGTTCCCTCTGAACCTCGAGGGAGATAATAATGTGCTGTACATTATCTAAAGCTTTCTGGGTTTGCTAATGATGATTTGACACGAGCCTCCATTTTGAAATCCAATACATACAAATGATCATCTGTGGCTGCAGTCAGCCTCCCCTCTCTCTTCAGCATGGATACCAGCCTGGGAGTGTGAGGTCGCTTGGAAGTGTGAGGTAGCTGCCATGCTAACTAGTGTGCATGAGCTAGTGTGTGTTCAGCCCTGAAGCTTGCATGTGTGTGTGTGCGTGCGTGCTTGAACAGGCCACCCACACGCATACAGGCACACACACACACACTACAAAGGCTACACACCACATGCATCAGAATATCAGCAACCATGATTAAGGGATGACAAAAATGTCAGAATAGTCATGAGTGAACGAGAGGCAGAGTGGAGGATGACAATGGGAGACGGACCAGAAAAAGAAAGAGGCGATGAGGTCATCAATAAGCCAACACCCTTTTGGACCAATCAGCAACATCGTTGCATCCAGCCAACACCCTTCCTGACCAATCAGCATAATCATTCTATCCAGCTTATACCGTTTCAGACCAATCAGCGTCATCCTTCTATCCAGCCTGTACCCTTTCAGACCAATCAGCATCATCATTAACCTATATTCTTTGCTTTCCTTGGGCCAGACACTTCAGCTTACTTGCCTCATGGGGACTGTCCCTGTACTTACTGTAACTTGCTCTGGATAAGAGCGCCTGATAAATGTAAATGTATGTATGTAAGAGCAGAAGCTCCCCCAGCCCAGTCATGCTAGCATAGGAGATCCTAACCAGCTGCTCCACTGCAGATCCTAACCAGCAGCTCCACTGCAGATCCTAACCAGCTGCTCCACTGCAGATCCTAACCAGCAGCTCCACTGCAGATCCTAACCAGCAGCTCCACTGCAGATCCTAACCAGCAGCTCCACTGCAGATCCTAACCAGCAGCTCCACTGCAGATCCTAACCAGCTGCTCCACTGCAGATCCTAACCAGCTGCTCCACTGCAGATCCTAAACAGCTGCTCCACTGCAGATCCTAACCAGCTGCTCCACTGCAGATCCTAACCAGCTGCTCCACTGCAGATCCTAACCAGCTGCTCCACTGCAGATCCTAACCAGCTGCTCCACTGCAGATCCTAACCAGCTGCTCCACTGCAGATCCTAAACAGCTGCTCCACTGCAGATCCTAACCAGCTGCTCCACTGCAGATCCTAACCAGCTGCTCCACTGCAGATCCTAACCAGCTGCTCCACTGCAGATCCTAACCAGCTGCTCCACTGCAGATCCTAAACAGCTGCTCCACTGCAGATCCTAACCAGCTGCTCCACTGCAGATCCTAACCAGCTGCTCCACTGCAGATCCTAACCAGCTGCTCCACTGCAGATCCTAACCAGCAGCTCCACTGCAGATCCTAACCAGCAGCTCCACTGCAGATCCTAACCAGCTGCTCCACTGCAGATCCTAAACAGCTGCTCCACTGCAGATCCTAACCAGCTGCTCCACTGCAGATCCTAACCAGCTGCTCCACTGCAGATCCTAACCAGCTGCTCCACTGCAGATCCTAACCAGCTGCTCCACTGCAGATCCTAACCAGCTGCTCCACTGCAGATCCTAACCAGCAGCTCCACTGCAGATCCTAACCAGCAGCTCTACTGCAGATCCTAACCAGCTGCTCCACTGCAGATCCTAAACAGCTGCTCCACTGCAGATCCTAACCAGCTGCTCCACTGCAGATCCTAACCAGCAGCTCCACTGCAGATCCTAACTAGCAGATCCTAACCAGCTGCTCCACTGCAGATCCTAACCAGCAGATCCTAACCAGCAGCTCCACTGCAGATCCTAACCAGCAGATCCTAACCAGCTGCTCCACTGCAGATCCTAAACAGCTGCTCCACTGCAGATCCTAACCAGCTGCTCCACTGCAGATCCTAACCAGCAGCTCCACTGCAGATCCTAACTAGCAGATCCTAACCAGCTGCTCCACTGCAGATCCTAACCAGCAGATCCTAACCAGCAGCTCCACTGCAGATCCTAACCAGCAGATCCTAACCAGCTGCTCCACTGCAGATCCGACCCAGGCCAGCTGGTGCTGGGATGAGCCCCCCTGGCTCCAGTGAACATGCTAGCAAGCTACAGCAGACTGTGTAGAGGTTAACCTATGGCCCAGATATGTGTGTGGACAGAGGTTGAGTAAGGGTTGATAGCCTAAAGCTAAGATGTATGTATGTGTGCGTGTGAGTGTGTGTGTGTGTGTGTGTAGAGGCCATGTTGCTGCCTCACCTTTCAGGGTGTCCTGCTCAGCCCTCATGATGTGTGTGTGTGTGTGTAGACGCCATGTTGCTGCCTCACCTTTCAGGGTGTCCTGCTCAGCCCTCATGATGTCGATCAGTGAGCTCTCCAGAGAGTGCATGTTGAAGCCATCAAAAGACCTGGTCCTCTCCTGGAGGGAGGGAGACAGGGAGGATAGGGGGGACAGGGGGGAGACAGAGAGGGAGATGGGGGGGGGGAGACAGGGAGGATAGGGGGGACAGGGGGGAGACAGAGAGGGAGATGGGGGGGGGAGACAGGGAGGATAGGGGGGACAGGGGGGAGACAGAGAGGGAGATGGGGGGGGGAGACAGGGAGGATAGGGGGGACAGGGGGGAGACAGAGAGGGAGACGGGGGGGGGGAGACAGGAGAGAAAGAAACACTTCATTAAACACTAATACAGAACTACATACATGACAAAGGTCAAAGGCAGACATCAACCATTTGAACAAAATACAAATTGACTAAAGTCATCAAAAGAAGAATCCATCCAAGTCAGCTGTTCCTGGACAGAAAGCATTCTGTGAAGGTTCTCCTAAAGTCCTTAACCTAGATATCCGTCTGTCATTACAGCTGTGGTTCTGGGTATACAGTGCATACCCACTGCTTTACCAGAAACCAACCTCAGACTAAATGACTGACTGCACAGCCCTACAAATCATGACAAACACCTCACAATAACCACCAATCGCTATGGCCCGGCCAATAATATCTTCATATCCACTGTGTGTACTTGACTGGCTTCACCAACCATTTTCAAAGCGCACAAGAAAGGTGTGCAGCCTTTGTGACTGGTATTAACCTGTTGGCCTAATGCCCATAGTGAAATAGGTTAGTGTGCTACAGAATAGTGTTAGCCTACATTTCATCAACATGTAATCAGTGCAGGGAAATGTTTAGCAGGATATTCAGATGAAATGCTTGTCCTGTTAGCAGATAGGCCAGCAGCTGATGGTTATCAAATTTTACAATAAAAAATGCTTTGAGACATAAAAGATTGCCTAAAGCAGTTGTCCCCAACCCTGGTCCTTAGGGCCCCCCACTGTCCTGCATGTTTTAGATGTTTCCCTGGTCCTCAGGGCCCCACTGTCCTGCATGTTTTAGATGTTTCCCTGGTCCTCAGGACCCACTGTCCTGCATGTTTTAGATGTTTCCCTGGTCCTCAGGGGCCCACTGTCCTGCATGTTTTAGATGTTTCCCTGGTCCTCAGGGGCCCACTGTCCTGCATGTTTTAGATGTTTCCCTGGTCCTCAGGCCCCACTGTCCTGCATGTTTTAGATGTTTCCCTGGTCCTCAGGGCTCCACTGTCCTGCATGTTTTAGATGTTTCCCTGGTCCTCAGGGCCCACTGTCCTGCATGTTTTAGATGTTTCCCTGGTCCTCAGGGGCCCACTGTCCTGCATGTTTTAGATGTTTCCCTGGTCCTCAGGCCCCACTGTCCTGCATGTTTTAGATGTTTCCCTGGTCCTCAGGCCCCACTGTCCTGCATGTTTTAGATGTTTCCCTGGTCCTCAGGGCCCCACTGTCCTGCATGTTTTAGATGTTTCCCTGGTCCTCAGGGCCCCACTGTCCTGCATGTTTTAGATTGATTTAGATTCCAAAGATTTATCTGACAGTTTTTTTTCCCTCTTAATGCCCCTTATAGTCCGGTGCGTTTTATATATGAAAAACTATCTAAAATAGACCATTCATTGACAGTGTGCCTTATAATCCAGTGCGCCCTATAGTGCAAAAAATAAGGTCGTTTTTTTTTCAGAAAATGTAAGATGACTGTCTCCTTTATCAAGGTAATGGTACTATATTTACCTTTGGTCATTTAGCAGACACTCTTATCCAGAGAGACTTACAGTAAGTACAGGGACATTCCCCCTGAGGCAAGTAGGGTGAAGTGCCTTGCCCAAGGACACAATGTCATGTAGCCACAGCCGGGAATCAGTAACCGCTGAGCCAAGTGACTCCTTCAAACTCTGCTTCAGACAGAGCAGACAGACACAGAGCAGACAGACCCAGAGCAGACAGACCCAGAGCAGACAGACCCAGAGCAGACAGACCCAGAGCAGACAGAGCAGACAGACCCAGAGCAGACAGACACAGAGCAGACAGACCCAGAGCAGACAGAGCAGACAGACCCAGAGCAGACAGACACAGAGCAGACAGACCCAGAGCAGACAGAGCAGACAGACCCAGAGCAGACAGACCCAGAGCAGACAGAGCAGACAGACCCAGAGCAGACAGACACAGAGCAGACAGACCCAGAGCAGACAGAGCAGACAGACACAGAGCAGACAGAGCAGACAGACCCAGAGCAGACAGACACAGAGCAGACAGAGCAGACAGACCCAGAGCAGACAGAGCAGACAGACCCAGAGCAGACAGACTCAGAGGAGACAGAGCAGACAGACCCAGAGCAGACAGAGCAGACAGACCCAGAGCAGACAGACCCAGAGCAGACAGACCCAGAGCAGACAGACCCAGAGCAGACAGACCCAGAGCAGACAGACCCAGAGCAGACAGAGCAGACAGACCCAGAGCAGACAGACTCAGAGGAGACAGAGCAGACAGACCCAGAGCAGACAGAGCAGACAGACCCAGAGCAGACAGACCCAGAGCAGACAGACCCAGAGGAGACAGAGCAGACAGACCCAGAGCAGACAGACCCAGAGCAGACAGACCCAGAGCAGACAGACCCAGAGCAGACAGAGCAGACAGACCCAGAGCAGACAGACCCAGAGCAGACAGAGCAGACAGACCCAGAGCAGACAGACACAGAGCAGACAGACCCAGAGCAGACAGAGCAGACAGACCCAGAGCAGACAGACACAGAGCAGACAGACCCAGAGCAGACAGAGCAGACAGACCCAGAGCAGACAGACCCAGAGCAGACAGAGCAGACAGACCCAGAGCAGACAGACACAGAGCAGACAGACCCAGAGCAGACAGAGCAGACAGACACAGAGCAGACAGAGCAGACAGACCCAGAGCAGACAGACACAGAGCAGACAGAGCAGACAGACCCAGAGCAGACAGAGCAGACAGACCAAGCGCAGACAGACCCAGAGCAGACATAGAGCAGCTTCAGCAGTTAGCCTCTAACTACACAGCACTAGAGATGTGTTTCAAGTCAGGTGGGAAGATAAATCAATTTGCTGAGAAATGGTAGGAGATGCATATGCAACCATGAATCCCCCCCATAGTGTTCCATAAGAAGTCTGATGAGTCAAATCAATAGAAATACTCCTAGCCAATGAGGATCCAGCTTGATGGTGTGTGTGGAGCGCTGATCTGAGATCTGAGATCAGGGCTGCATTTCCAGTTAGTCCTGTTGCTCCATACCCTAACTTAACACACACAAACACACAGGCATGCTTAACCTGACACACACACACACCCAAAGATGCCTGCTTAACCTAACACACACTCACACAGGCCTGCTTAACCTAACACACACACACACACACACAGGCCTGCTTAACCTGACACACACACACACACACACAAACAGGCCTGCTTAACCTAACACACACTCACAAAGGCCTGCTTAACCTAACACACACACAGGCCTGCTTAACCTAACACACACACACACACACAGGCCTACTTAACCTAACACACACACACACACAGGCCTGCTTATGAGCATGACTAGCATATCCCTCACAGCATGTCAATACTGCAGATGTAAGCAGATTTCCCTTCTGGAACCCCTTAACACACACACACACACACACACGCAGCTAAACACACACACGCAGCTAAACACACGAAAGCTTAACACACGCGAATACATACACCTAATGTACAAACAGCCACGTACTTTAGTACACAAGGGCATTCACCTACCAAACACACCTGACAGCCACAACACACACACACACACACACAGTCTTACACAAACTCCACAGTGTACACACACACACACACAGTCTTACACAAACTCCACAGTGTACACACACGCACACGGCACACACACACACACACACACACACACACAGTCTTACACAAACTCCACAGTGTACACACACACACACGCACACACAGTATTACACAAACTCCACAGTGTACACACACACACACACACACAGTATTACACAAACTCCACAGTGTACACACACACACACGCACACACAGTATTACACAAACTCCACAGTGTACACACACACACACACACAGTATTACACAAACTCCACAGTGTACACACCAGTGTGCACACTGACAACAACAGACTGACCTGCTTCACATCTGCAGCTTTCACACAGATCCTGGGAATCATTCAGCTACACACACACACACACATCCCAGACCACAACCAACACACACACACACACATCCCAGACCACAACCAACACACACACACACACACACATCCCAGACCACAGCCACACACACACATCAGAGCCACACACACACATCCCAGACCAGAGCCACACACACCCCAGACCAAAGCCCCCCCCCCACACACACACACACACACACACATCCCAGACCAAAGCCCCCCCCTCCACACACACACACACACACATCCCAGACCAAAGCCCCCCCCTACACACACACACACACATACACACACACACATCCCAGACCAAAGCCCCCCCCTCCACACACACACACACATCCCAGACCAGAGCCCCACACACACACACATCCCAGACCCCCCCACACACACAATGCTAAGAGATGTGTGTGTGTGTGGCTCTACCGTGTGTGTGTGGCTCTACCGTATGTGTGTGTGTGTGTGGCTCTACCGTGTGTGTGTGTGCGTGTGTGTGTGCGTGTGTGTGTGTAGATTCGATGTGATGGTGAGCTCAGCAGTTCTTATGCAACATAGCCCCCCAGGCAGTGTAGATCAGATGTGCATGGTAGTGCTGTGAGCGCTACAGCAACATGCTGCTAGCTCCCATATCTGACCTGAGCAGCCTCAACACAGGAATACTGAGGGTCACTCTGGTGGACTGCAGGAATACTGAGGGTCACTCTGGTGGACTGCAGGAATACTGAGGGTCACTCTGGTGGACTGCAGGAATACTGAGGGTCACTCTGATGGACTGCAGGAATACTGAGGGTCACTCTAATGGACTGCAGGAATACTGAGGGTCACTCTAATGGACTGCAGGAATACTGAGGGTCACTCTGGTGGACTGCAGCTACACAGGACATGTAGCAACAAATACATACCTAATAACTCATCAATAACATGTTTATTCTTTGACCAAATGTGTCTTTTTGGCAGCCATGTTCCTGAATGTGATGTCACAGGGTTGTGTACCAGAGGATGCAGCACCTTTGCCAGTTGTTCCAACTTCAGGGGGCTTTCATGTGACTATTACAAGACCAGCTTTATATTGCAAAGTTAGCATAGTCCCCCTTAGCAAGGCTGAGCCCTTCAAGTGTAGCTTAGCAAAGCTCTCTTTAAACAAGCCTAGACTAGGAAAGCTTTATTGAAACAAGATTAGCCTAGCACAGCTTTGCTTAAACTAGCCTAGCACAGCTTTATTCAAACAAGACTAGCACAGCTTTACTTTAACAAGCCTAGCCTAGCACAGCTTTACTTTAACAAGACTAGCCTAGCACAGCTTTACTTTAACAAGACTAGCCTAGCACAGCTTTACTTTAACAAGACTAGCCTAGCACAGCTTTATTCAAACAAGCCTAGCCTAGCACAGCTTTACTTTAACAAGACTAGCCTAGCACAGCTTTATTCAAACAAGCCTAGCCTAGTCACCCCATCCTCTCCCATTCAATCCCTCTTAGGGCAGATCAATACAACTGATGAGTATCCATCCATCACTCTCTTCTACCCATCCATCAATCTCCCACCCTCCCTCCCTCCCCCATCTCTCTCCCCCTTCTACAACCGTCTATCCCTCCTCCATCTCTGTCTCTCCTTCTTTCATCCCTCTCTCCCCCTCCTCCATCCCTCTCTCTGTCTCTCCTCCATCCCCCTCTCTCCTCCATCCTCCACTCCTCTCCCCCTCCTCCATCCCTCTATCTCTCCCCCTCCACCACCTTTCTCCCCCTCCTTTCAGTGTATCCTCTGTGGTTGAAGTCTAGTCAGGTACACTGACTTCCATCCCAAAAGGCTTTATGAATGAGATGGCCTTCTAAATCAGTCTATAACGTGTGTCTGTGTGTGTGTTTAACAGTAACAAGGCAATGTCCTGAGTTATTAATAACCCCGCCATCCAGAAAACCACTCGACATCATGCAGACACAGCGTGCGCACGCACACACACACACTCACACACACACGCGCACACACACACACTCTATCTGTGTGTCCAGATGTAGGGTGGGATATGAGGCAGCCTGATGCTGTCTGATTCTGTTCCTCTAATCCTGCACACGTGGATCACTTCCTCTCTCTGGGGTACGTGGCCAGCACACACACACACACACACACGTACAGACATGCATGCAGACAGGCACACACACGCATGGATCTGCGTGCAGGGACACATACGTCACACACACGCATGCACGCACATACACAGCCATACACACACACACACACACAGTGTTTCAGACTAAGCCCTCGAACAGGAATATACATGTGAATGACTGAAGAGATCTGGAATTAGGACTGGCTGACCTTATATGTTTGCCTGCCCACTGTCCTGTATTCACCAGTGTTGGTGAGAGCATTCAGGAGGTATCCACCTGAATTTACCTGTATCCACCTGTGGTAGTCTCAAGTCCCCACTGAAAGTCTCAACTGAAACAGCACTGGAGTCAGTTATCCCATTCACTTCCAGTGAAACAGCACTGGAGTCAGTTATCCCATTCACTTCCAGTGAAACTGCACTGGAGTCAGTTATCCCATTCACTTCCAGTGAAACAGCACTGGAGTCAGTTATCCCATTCACTTCCAGTGAAACAGCACTGGAGTCAGTTATCCCATTCACTTCCAGTGAAACAGCACTGGAGTCAGTTATCCCATTCACTTGCAGTGAAACAGCACTGGAGTCAGTTATCCCATTCACTTCCAGTGAAACAGCACTGGAGTCAGTTATCCCATTCACTTCCAGTGAAACAGCACTGGAGTCAGTTATCCCATTCACTTCCAGTGAAACAGCACTGGAGTCAGTTATCCTATTCACTTCCAGTGAAACAGCACTGGAGTCAGTTATCCTATTCACTTCCAGTGAAACAGCACTGGAGTCAGTTATCCTATTCACTTAAGTTAAGATACTACTGTGCCTGGTGGCTGAGGTGTGGTTTGTTTGCACTGCGTCTGGAATATCCAGAACGTTCCTTGACTCTCAAAACCTGTCAGAATTATAACGTTCTAATCTTTGATTGGCTGCTGTATTCTTCATACCACTGTGTGTATGTTGCTTGGAGAAATGCAAAAGGCTAAATGGACAATAAGTAAAAGGAATCATTCCAGAAGGCCAGGCAGAACCACTGCACTGCAGCCAGGCCCACTACACTGCAGCCAGGCAGGCCCACAGCACTGCAGCCAGGCAGGCCCACTGCACTGCAGCCAGGCAGAACCACTGCACTGCAGCCAGGCAGGCCCACTGCACTGCAGCCAGGCCCACTGCACTGCAGCCAGGCAGAACCACTCTGCACTGCAGCCAGGCCCACTACACTGCAGCCAGGCAGGCCCACAGCACTGCAGCCAGGCAGGCCCACTGCAGCCCCTAGATGGATACCAGACCCAGTGGGATGTTGTTGAGTAGAAGGTTCTGGAACTAACCCAGACAGCATGAACAGGGGATAAAGAGAAGTTCCAGCGGTGGGTAGAGGTTTAGAACTGACCCAGAATCTTATGAATGGAACAATGGGGGAGGCTTCTAGAACTTCTCTAGAATGTTCTGTAGTGAGGGAACTGGGTTAGCGTCCTAGAACTGCTCTAAAATATTCTGTAGTGATGAAACAGGATTAAGGTTCTAGAACAGCTCTTAAGTGTTCCATACAGAAGAAACAGGGTTTAGGTTCTAGAACAGGTCTAACTGGGGGCATGTGGTGCAGTCGGTTAGGGTCAAGGGTTTTTAATCAAAAGGTACCTGGTTCAAACCCTGGCTGTGGCTACATGACATTGTGTCCTTGGCCAAGGCACTTCATCCTACTTGCCTCAGTGGGGAATGACCCTGTACTTCACACGGCACTCTGGATAAGAGCGCCCGCTAAATGACTAAATGTGTTCCATAGAGATGAAAGAGGTTCTAGAACTGCTGTGGAATGTTCTGTGTTTGGAGTGGACGGGGCAGGGTTGTGGAACTGACCTGGAAGGGGAAGATGTTGTCACTGCGGGCCACACTGTCGTCCATCCAGGGCTTGGGGTTGAAGCTGGGGCTGGAGCGGGAGTACTTCTGGGACACCACATGGTTGTTGGGGAAGGTCTTCTTCAACGGGGAGATGGAGTTGAGGGGCGTCATGCCTCCATTCAGCCCTCGCCGGTACTCCCGCCCCTGGGAGCCCCCCCAGCCCCCGTAGCCCCCCCCGGGGCTCCAAGAGGTGGAGGAAGGGGAGGGGGAGGGGCTCTGGTAGCTGCCCCAGGGGGAGGGGGGCTTGTTCAGGTTGTTGGACAGGTGGGGCAGCTGGCTGAAGGGCGCGTTCCTGTGGGGGAAGGGGGGCGGGTGGGGGCTGGCAGGGGAGCGGCGGTGCTGCTGGTGCTGGGGGTGGGGGTGCTGGAAGTGGGGGTGGGGCGGGTGGTGCTGGGAGAGCGCCGGCCCGATCTGGGGGGAGAAGTTGCCCCCGAAGCCTGGACTGACGTGGTGAGGAAAGTTCTGGAACAGCAGCTGGCCGTTGCTGGCGGAGGCGGCGGGGTTGAAGAAGCTCACGTCCTCGTTGATGATGGTGGAGGGAGCCGGAGGGATGGCTGCCGACCAGTTGTTGAATCCCACCAGCGAGGAGGAGGTGCTGGAGGGCGCGGGGGGGCCCAGGCCGGAGGCGTCCTGGTAGTCGAAAGGCGTCAGCGCGGGGGAGTCCAGGCGCAGCTTGTCCTTCCCGGAGCTGCTGTCCGAGGGGGCGCCGTCAGCCTTGCCCTCCTCCCCCGCCCCTCTGGCCTTCTCCAGCTCCGAGATGAGGCCCGTGTCCTGGAGGCTGCCTGGGGACGCCTGCTTGTCCTCCGCCAGCTCCGGCGCCTGACCTTTGCCCTTGTCGGAGCCCAGCAGCTCATCCTGCATGCTGCTGTGACCGCTGGTGGCGGGGAACAGCCAGGGAGAGCCTCCTCCTCCCCCTCCGCCACAGCTGTTCCCCGCTGGGCTGGCGCTGCTTATGTAGGTGGGGCTCTGGGACGCATTCTGGTGGTGGTGCGAGGCCTGCAGATGCGGGTGGATTCGGACCGGGAAAGCGGACTTGTTTCCAGTGTTGTTTTGCACTAGGACTCCGAACCCGTAATCCCCCATTTGTCAGCCCCGCACACAAATATGCTATCCCGTGATCGGTACGTCTAGAGAGAGAGAGAGAGAGAGAGAGAGAGAGAGAGAGAGAGAGATAGAGAGAGAGAGAGATATAGAGAAAGAGAGAGAGAGAGACAGAGAGACAGACAGACAGGGGAGAGGCAGAGAGCACAAACACCAGTCAATTCGCTGCCCCTTCAATAATCATTCCCAGAGGAAGCTCTATAATGTGAACTCGAACCCAGGCACCAGTGTCAGATAAAGACACAGCTCGGACAGGCCACAGATCCCCAGCAGAGACAGCTCGCCTCATGTCTGACCAGCTATCTCATCCTAACCCCGAGATGGTGCAGTGGAGCAGGCTGTCATGACAGCTAGCTTAGCCACCTAGCTCGCCAATCTGCCAGGCTAATGATGGAGGACAGAGACACTGCAGTGTGTCAACACTGGAGGATCCGCTGCCTGCTCGCCAGTCACGATGGATAGATCCGACTGAATTCAATGAAATGTGATCACCGAGCTGGTTAAAGGGGGGGGGAGATGGTCCCTGTTTAGCGACCTTGGCTGACAGCTGTCAGAGTCTGTCCCTCACCTCACCGCTGCTGTGGACTAACGGAATAACCACGACGTTTTGTCGTCTGCCTGAGGTGAAGTTTGACGCTAATCCTCCACTCATGTGCAGTCAGCTCAGATAAGCTACATTCATGACGAGCTGAAATCAGCCAGCAAGAGAAACAGACGGTAAACTGTGTCAGCAGCAGGCGGCTCACTACACCAGCTAGATGGAGAAGAAAGACCAGGCTCACCTTGTCGCTGTTCTCCTGGATTCCAGCTGGGGTTCCAGTCAGTCCAGATCCGTGTCAGGCTGTCTTCTGAGGCGGGGGGAGGGTGTCTTCTGAGGCGGTGTCAGGCTCTCTTGAGGCGGGGGGAGGCTGTCTTCTGAGGCGGGGGGAGGGTGTCTTCTGAGGCGGTGTCAGGCTCTCTTGAGGCGGGGGGAGGCTGTCTTCTGAGGCGGGGTGAGGTTGTCTTCTGAGGCGGTGTCAGGCTCTCTTGAGGCGGGGTGAACTGCCTGGCTGCGGGGCTAACAGCTAACAGCTGCGGGGCCAGGGGCTAACAGCTAACAGCTAACAGCTCGCTTCTCTCTCCTGACGTGTCTAACCGTGACACTATCAAACAGACTTGCTACGTCATTGAATTAAAAATATGAAACTAAATCCAGCTGTGACTAACTAACAGAGCCTTTAACTAACAGTGGATTTAACTAACAGAGCCTTTAAGAAGCAGCTCTCATGTTCTGGGCAGTTTATATCTCTTTATCCCCCCTCAGCAGCCAGCTGCTCCTTCTGCTGCTTCTGACTCTGCTCTAAACAGACGGTGACCAAGTGACAGCTCGAGCAGCCGCGAGACACTTCCGGTTGGAGCTCCGCCCCCACCCCCTCCTAAGCCCGCCCTTTGCCACCGACTCCTCGTGAGATCACGGCGTGGGATTGGTCGTCAGAGCGATAACCACGCCCATTACTTCCTTATTAGCCAGCTGCTCACAAAGATGTTTCCACCCAGTAAGGTCAGAGAGCCTATGAAACTCCGCCCAGTGAGGTCAGAGAGACGCTGAAACTCCGCCCAGTGAGGTCAGAGAGCCGCTGAAACCCCGCCCAGTGAGGTCACGTTCCCGGTAGTCCCTGCTGAAGGCATCGCAGTCGTGAGAAAACGATACCCAACCCCCCCACTGGAGAAGGTGATGGAGGTTATTTCTCGAGAATCGGATCGTGTTTCACCATAATTCTGCTAAATGAATAAATGTAATTCTTGAGTAATATTACTCAGCGGTTGTGGTGATAGTACGGAAGACTGGAGAACATGCTACATATATGAGGCATGACAGTTAAGTGCTGTAGTACCAGAGTCCATTGGACAGTATGAAAGACACGGATGTTAACCCTGTTAAGTGCCTGAAGCACACATCCTGAAAGCATCTCTGGAGTGGAGACGCATCACAGGGGTATAAGCATCCATCTCCATGACACACTGAGCAGCATCGCTAGGATACATGGGCTAGCCTCCCCAACATGGGAGGCAGGCTGTGGGCTGGTGGGTGGAGGGTGAGAGGAGAGAGGGGGAGGAGAGGGAGAGGAGGGGGAGAGGGAACGAGAGGAGAGAGGACAGAGGGAGGGAGGGAGAGAGGGGAACGAGAGGAGAGGACAGAGGGGGAGGAGGGGAGAGGAGAGGGAACGAGAGGAGAGGACAGAGGGAGAGGAGGGGAGAGGGAACCGAGAGGAGGAGGACAGAGGGGGAGGAGGGAGAGGAGGGAGAGGGAACGAGAGGAGAGGACAGAGGAGGGAGGAGGGAGAGGGGAGAGGGAACGAGAGGAGAGGACAGAGGGAGGGGAGGGGAGAGGAGAGGGAACGAGAGGAGAGGACAGAGAGGGAGAGAGGAGGAGAGGGAACGAGAGGAGAGGACAGAGGGGGAGGAGAGGGGAGAGGAGAGGGAACGAGAGAGAGGACAGAGGGAGAGGAGGGGAGAGGGAACGAGAGGAGAGGACAGAGGGGGGAGGAGGGGAGAGGAGGGGAGAGGGAACGAGAGGAGAGGACAGAGGGGGAGGAGGGGAGAGGAGGGGAGAGGGAACGAGAGGAAGGGACAGAGGGGAGGAGGGGGAGAGGAGGGGAGAGGGAACGAGAGGAGAGGACAGAGGGAGGGAGGGGAGAGGAGAGGGAACGAGAGGAGAGGACAGAGGGAGAGGAGGGAGAGGGAACGAGAGGAGAGGACAGAGGGGGAGGGAGGGGAGAGGAGGGGACGAGGGAACGAGAGAGAGGGACAGAGGGGGAGGAGGGGAGAGGGAACGAGAGGAGAGGACAGAGGGGGAGGAGGGAGAGAGGAGGGAGAGGAACGAGAGGAGAGGAAGAGGGGGAGGAGGGGAGAGGAGGGGAGAGGGAACGAGAGGAGAGGACAGAGGGGGAGGGGAGAGTGGAGAGGAGGGGAGAGGGAACGAGAGGAGAGGACAGAGGGGGAGGAGGGGAGAGGAGGGAGAGGGAACGAGAGGAGAGGACAGAGGGGGAGGAGGGGGAGAGGAGGGGAGAGGGGAACGAGAGGAGAGGACAGAGGGGGAGGAGGGGAGAGGAGGGAGACGGGAACGAGAGGAGAGGGACAGTGGGGGAGGAGGAGGAGAGGAGGGAGAGGGAACGAGAGGAGAGGACAGAGGGGGGGGGAGGAGGGGAGAGGAGGGAGAGGAGAGTAGAGGACAGAGGGGAGGAGTGGAGAGGAGGGGAGAGGGAACGAGAGGGAGAGGGAGGCAAAAGGGACCGGGGATTCAAATCATGCGCTTCCTGTCTATTGTAGTGTGTGTTGTGTGTGTGTGGTGTGTGTGTGTGTCTGTGTGTGTGTGTGGCAGGGGGAGGTGGAGGTTGAATACTGGTTTTGCGACAATAAGTGGCTAACCGCCTGTCTGCGGTTACCTTGGGTGGGTGGGGGGGGGGTGTATGGTGGAGGGCGGGGTTGTAAGGGAGACACCTGCCTGGGAGGAGGGGGGCGGGGGGGCACCTGCCTGGAGGAGGAGGGGGAGAGAGGGAGGGAAGAGGGGGAGAGGGTCACCCACTTGATCTGTGCTCCTTCATTGTTCGAAGGATCAATCTCATTATCAGTGAGGCTGGACATGATGGAGAAAGAGAGGGAGGAGAGCTGCTGGAGAAAGAAAGAGGAGAGACAGAGAGAGAGAGAGCAGCTGTGCTTATAGACAGAGATGTGATTAGCACCAGCTACTGCCTCCTGCCTCCTCATCCATCCTTTCACCCTCTCATCTATCTTTTTTATGTCTTTCACCATCTCATCTACCCCCCCACCCTCTCATGCTCTCACCCCTCTCACTCTCATCCTCTCACCCTCTCACCTTCTCATCCTTCACCTTCTCATCCTGTCACCTCTCTCACTCTCATCCTCTCATCCACTCTCACCCTCTCATCCTCTCACTTCTCTCCTCGCCTCCTTCCACTCATCCCCTCGTCTGCCCCTCTCATCTACTCACCCTCTCACCTTCTCATCCTCTCACCTTCTCATCCTGTCACCTTCTCACTCTCACCTCTCATCTCTCATCCACTGTCACCCTCTCTCACCTTCTCATCCTCTCACCTTCTCATCCTCTCACCTTCTCACTCTCATCCTCTCACCTCTCATCCACTCTCACCCTCTCATCCTCTCACCCTCTCATCCTCTCACTGTCTCTTCTTGCCCTCTCACTCATCCCTAGTCTGCCCTCTCATCTACTCACCCTCTTACCCTCTCACCCCCTCACCTTCTCATCCTGTCACCTTCTCACTCTCATCCTCTCACCCTCATCCACTCTCACCCTCTCATCCTCTCACCCTCTCATCCTCTCACTGTCATCTTCTTGCCCTCTCACTCATCCCCTCGTCTGCCCCTCTCATCTACTCACCTCTCATCTGTCTCCCACACTCTCTGAAATGCTGGCATCAGAACAGGAAACCCAAAGCAAGGTTCTGTCATCAGCATCAGTATTAGAAAGGAGGTTTCCTC
>CM059343.1:7692164-7707164 GCA_030340685.1 Protosalanx chinensis
GGGGCAGGGGGGCAGGGGGGCAGGGATGCAGGGGGCAGGGGGGCAGGGGGAAGAGGGGAAGGGGGGTAGGGGGTAGGGGGGCAGGGGGGCAAGTGTTATTGGAACAGGAAGCAGAACATGAACATCACTGGATCAGAAGAATCGGCTCAGCCTAGACAACCACTCCACACACACACAGTCAAACACACACACACACACAGTCAAACACACACACACACACAGTCAAACACACACACACACACAGTCAAACACACACACACACACAGTCAAACACACACACACACACACAGTCAAACACACACACACACACAGTCAAACACACACACACACACAGTCAAACACACACACACACACACAGTCAAACACACACACACACACACACAGTCAAACACACACACAGTCAAACACACACACACACACAGTCAAACACACACACACAGTCAAACACACACACACACACAGTCAAACACACACACACACACACACACAGTCAAACACACACACACAGTCAAACACACACACACACACAGTCAAACACACACACACCACACACACACACACACACACACAGAGTCAAACACACACAGTCAAACACACACACACACACACAGTCAAACACACACACACACACAGTCAAACACACACACACACACAGTCAAACACACACACACACAGTCAAACACACACACACACAGTCAAACACACACACACACAGTCAAACACACACACAGTCAAACACACACACACAGTCAAACACACACACAGTCAAACACACACACACAGTCAAACACACACACACAGTCAAACACACACAGTCAAACACACACACAGTCAAACACACACAGACGTACACAGACTTACACACACACACACACCTCCACACACACACACACACACACACACTCAAACAGAGACACTCAGCCACCCCTCTAAGAGAGACAGACAGTGGGACAGTCAGACAGTGGGAGGAAATGTGTGTGGTCACATTTGCTTGGATGAGTTTGTATATGTAATGAAGGTTCCACAGCTGGAGGTGTTAGAGCTCTATGGAAATATGTGTGTGTGTGTGAGAGTGTGTGTGTGTGAGTGTGTGTGTGAGAGTGTGTGTGTGTGTGTGCACGCTTGGCTTTGTTCCCCTCATAGTTCACTGCAAGTGAGAGACATGGTTACTATTCAAATCACACACACAACCACACACATCCACACACATCCACACACATCCACACACAACCACACACATCCACACACATCCACACACATCCACACACAACCACACACACATCCACACACATCCACACACATCCACACACATCCACACACAACCACACACATCCACACACATACACACACAACCACAGACATCCACACACATCCACACACATCCACACACATCCACACACAACCACACACATCCACACACATCCACACACATCCACACACATCCACACACAACCACACACATCCACACACATCCACACACATCCACACACAACCACACACATCCACACACATCCACACACATCCACACACAACCACACACATCCACACACATCCACACACATCCACACACATCCACACACAACCACACACATCCACACACATCCACACACATCCACACACATCCACACACATCCAAACACAACCACACACATCCACACACATCCACACACATCCACACACATCCACACACATCCAAACACATCCATGAGTGTAGACGTTCAGCACACACAGCTTTCTAAACGTCCCCTGTTCACAGCATGTGGATTAAGTAGTATGGTAATTGGATGGACCTGTGTTCAACTCTTAGCCACATCCAGATAGTCATTAGGTGTGTGTGATTGTGCCCGGGTGCGTGCCGGCCGAGTGGGGGCTAATATGTTTGTTTAGCCAGGCGCTAGCCTCTAATAGCCTTGTTTGTTGCCTCATTGACCCTCAGGATTTGCATGCTAAGCTGTGCAGGGAGAACGACCATCTGTCTGCTGCTGTGCAGACCCACTAGGATAGAACAGCCTGTCTGCCTGCCTGCCTGCCTGCCTGTCTGCCTGCCTGTCTGTCTGCCTGTCTGCCTGTCTGCCTGTCAGCTGCTAGACCTGTCTGTCTGCCTGTTAGCTACTAGACCTGTCTGTCTGCCTGTTAGCTACTAGACCTGTCTGTCTGCCTACCTGTCAGCTACTAGACCTGTCTGTCTGCCTGTCTGCCTGTCTGCCTGTCAGCTGCTAGACCTGTCTGTCTGCCTGTTAGCTACTAGACCTGTCTGTCTGCCTGTTAGCTACTAGACCTGTCTGTCTGCCTACCTGTCAGCTACTAGACCTGTCTGTCTGCCTGTCTGCCTGTCAGCTGCTAGACCTGTCTGCCTGTCTGCCTGTCAGCTACTAGACCTGTCTGTCTGCCTGCCTGTCTGCCTGTCAGCTGCTAGACCTGTCTGCCTGCCTGTCTGTCAGCTGCTAGACCTGTCTGTCTGCCTGTCTGCCTGTCAGCTCCTAGACCTGTCTTTCTGCCTGTTAGCTACTAGACCTGTCTATCTGCCTGTTAGCTACTAGACCTGCCTGTCTGCCTGTCAGCTGCTAGACCTGTCTGCCTGTCTGCCTGTCAGCTACTAGACCTGTCTGTCTGCCTGCCTGTCTGCCTGTCAGCTACTAGACCTGCCTGTCTGCCTGTCAGCTGCTAGACCTGTCTGTCTGCCTGTCAGCTGCTAGACCTGTCTGCCTGCCTGTCTGTCAGCTGCTAGACCTGTCTGTCTGCCTGTCTGCCTGTCAGCTCCTATACCTGTCTTTCTGCCTGTTAGCTACTAGACCTGTCTATCTGCCTGTTAGCTACTAGACCTGCCTGTCTGCCTGTCAGCTGCTAGACCTGTCTTTCTGCCTGTTAGCTACTAGACCTGTCTGTCTGCCTGTTAGCTACTAGACCTGTCTGTCTGCCTACATGTCTGCCTGTCAGCTACTAGACCTGTCTGTCTGCCTGCCTGTCTAACTGTCAGCTGCTAGACCTGTCTGAGTGAAGGTTTCACTAATAAAGAGGGGAGCAGCTGTATAATGATGATGATGATGATTACATTACATTTAGCAGACGCTCTTATCTAAAGCGACAAACAGCAAGTACAGGGACATTCCCCCCGAGGACAGTAGGGTGAAGTGCCTTGCCCAAGGACACAACGTCATGTTGACACAACCAGGGTTCAAACCAGGGACCTTCTGATTACTAGCTTGACGCCCTAACCGCTCAGCCACCTGACTCCTTGGTGATGATGATGATGGTGATGATGACCCCTCCCTCCCTCTGCATAGACACACCCTCTTTTAAAAACACAACCCTGATAAACGTATTTAGGTGCGACCACATGCTTTAGAACTGTGTGTGTGTGTTTGTGTGTTCGTGTGTGTGGTTGTGTGTTTGTGTGTGTGGTTGTGTGAATACAGTCTTAACTTTGCTAAGTCTCTGTTCATCAAGCTCTAATGGGTTTTGTTCAACAGCCATCTTTAAGCAATTCTTTTCACTGTATGTTGAGTGTGTGTGGTTCTGTGTGTGTGTGCTTTGTGTGGACCTGTGTGTGTGTGTGTGTGTTTTGACTCACTGTCCAGCCCACCAGCACTTCACAAAGCTCCTCTCTCCTGGCCTGTAGTCCTCTCTGTGTGTGGGGAGGGGGGGGGGGGTGAAATCATTTGATGATAGGCTGTGGGGCTCTTGTCAGACTACAGGCTTCAGAGAAGTAAGGTGTTATTAAACATAAGAGTTTCAATTTCACAGAGATATAATAACATTTTGCTCTCATCTCGTCTCTCTGACCACAGCTGATGCAGGATGAGGTAGGATGAGGCAGGATGAACCAGGATGAGGCAGGATGAGGTAGGATGAGGCAGGATGAGGCAGGATGAACCAGGATGAGGCAGGATGAAGCAGGATGAGGCAGGATAAACCAGGATGAAGCAGGATGAGGCAGGATGAGCAGGATGAGGCAGGATGAACCAGGATGAGCAGGATGAGGCAGGATGAGGCAGGATAAACCAGGATGAAGCAGGATGAGGCAGGATGAGGCAGGATGAGGCAGGATGAACCAGGATGAGGCAGGATGAGGCAGGATGAGGCAGGGTGGGGCAGGATGAACCAGGATGAGGCAGGATGAGGCAGGATAAACCAGGATGAAGCAGGATGAGGCAGGATGAGGCAGGATGAGGCAGGATGAAGCAGGATGAACCAGATGAGGCAGGATGAGCAGGATGAACCAGGATGAGGCAGGATGAGGCAGGATGAGGCAGGATGAACCAGGATGAGGCAGGATGAGGCAGGATGAACCAGGATGAGGCAGGATGAGGCAGGATGAGGCAGGGTGGGGCAGGATTAAGCAGGATGAACCAGGATGAGGCAGGATGAGGCAGGATGAGGCAGGATAAACCAGGATGAAGCAGGATGAGGCAGGATGAGGCAGGATGAGGCAGGATGAAGCAGGATGAACCAGGATGAGGCAGGATAAGGCAGGATGAACCAGGATGAGGCAGGATGAGGCAGGATGAGGCAGGATGAACCAGGATGAGGCAGGATGAGGCAGGATGAACCAGGATGAGGCAGGATGAGGCAGGATGAGGCAGGGTGAGGCAGGGTGAGGCAGGATGAGGCAGGGTGAGGCAGGTGAGGCAGGATGAGACAGGATGAGGCAGGGTGAAGCAGGATGAGGCAGGATGAGACAGGATGAGGCAGGGTGAGGCAGGATGAGGCAGGATGAAGCAGGGTGAGCCAGGATGAACCAGGATGAGGCAGGATGAGGCAGAATGAGGCAGGGTGAGGCAGAATGAGGCAGGATGAGGCAGGGTGAGGCAGGATGAGGCAGGGTGAGACAGGATGAGGCAGGATGAGGCAGGATGAGACAGGATGAGGCAGGATGAGGCAGGATGAGGCAGGATGAGACAGGGTGAGGCAGCATGACTTGACTTTTCCTAGATGTGTGTTTTATTACCCAGTTTGTTTTAAGTTTCTAAAACACACTGAGAAAAGTTAATCCTCGCTCAAGTCTTTTGTATCATATTCTACATCATGACCCAACGTGTAAGTGCATTAGCTTCACAGGGGTTTTTACATCAGGTAAATTGAACAAAAAAATGTATTTTCACACAAGAAAAACTCATCATTTTATGACTTACTGATCATTGGATTCACAATAGTGTACCTGATCATTGTTGAAGGCTTCAGTTAGAGACCGAGAAGTGTTATGATCAAATATCCTGAAAGGAACCTAATACATGAATACCTGTGTTGACATTCTGAATGGTTTTTAATTGAATAGCATTAAAGGATCCTGGAGCCTCTTCCTATAATTCCCAAATACTATGAACTCAGTAGAACTGCAGCTGAATGTTGTGATATACTGTTAAAGGACAAAGCGTTTATAGAATCCAATTGTATATTATTAGCACATCTCTATGTGTATTGAAATGTGTTAGTGGATTAATAGATATTAGCTCAGGTTGTGTGTTTAGGGAATGTTATGACAGATTTCTTTGTAAATACTTTCTCTTAATGCTATTCCTAATAGCTTATTTATTTATGTTTGAGTATTAATGTTGGCTATTTTAATGTTGCGGCTTTGTTGATCTTGTGTTAAGGTAGAGGCTTCTTGTGATGTGTCGATCATGAATGATTTGATCATTTTGAATGAATCTTTAGTATGACTCGGGAGTAACAAGCCATCTCGGAGAGTGATTTGATCATTTTCTTGTGTGCATTTTTTTTGTGCAATTTTTTTCACTTCAATTGGACAGCCGATATTTCTGTATATTTTATGCAAAATTGTATGCTTTTTTTGTATTTTTTTATGCAAAATGACTCATTTACAACAAAAAATACAAAGAGTGAAGTGTAGAATAAAAGTGTTTTCTGTTTCCCCTGCAAGTGGGAAAGATGATCTGCAAAGCAGCCTCATAGTCATTGACAGGATCTCAGATGGAATCACAATTCAAACAGTACAGAACCATCTACTAACTGAAGAAAATGACCCCTAAAATGTAAATAAGATAGACAATTATTGATGGCAAATTCAAAGTAGCGATCACTGTCGTTAACGATGCAACATGCGACTGTTTGGTGTCGGTTTAGAGCCCAGCGTGAGGAAGCTGAGACCAGTAAACTGTAGGTTACTGTGAGCTAGCTAACTAGCAGAAATACCAACAATGAAAGTGAAACCCATGTGTGGTGCAGATTAAGACTCATAGTACAGTACATAGTACAGTACATAGTACAGTACATAGTACAGTACATAGTACAGTACATAGTACAGTACATAGTACAGTACATAGTACAGTACATAGTACAGTACATAGTACAGTACATAGTACAGTACATAGTACAGTACATAGTACAGTACATAGTACAGTACATAGTACAGTACATAGTACAGTACATAGTACAGTATTCAGCCAGCTTTATAGGTACCTTACAAAAAGTAGAGTTTTAGCTAAAGTACATTTAGTCCTTTAGCAGACTCTTATCCAGAGTGGCTCAGCAAGGCTTTTGATTTGGGTACGTGGGGATCTGTTTTTGTTTTTGATCTGTTTTTGTGTTGTGACACTGTCAATAGTGGTGTTGATATAATCCAGAACAGAGGAGGTGAAGGTATCAATGTCCGTATGAGAGCCTTTGGATAAGTGGTGAGTTCTTGGGGATGAGGATCAGAGAAACATGGTGTGACTGCCCCAAGTGGGGAGGGGGGGTCGCCATGTTGGCTCTGTGATGTTAGTGCAAACATGATCCAGAGTTCCAGTTTCCTCTTGTGTTGCAGTGAACATGTCGGTGGAATTTCGAAAGCACTGTCTTTAAGTTTGAGCGATTAAAATCACCTGCGATTATGAATTAATTATATTTGCATGAATGATTGAAGGACCTGACCTCAAATGTTGTAATGAATCACATAAGTACAACATTGACATTAATTAATAATTGATGAAGGCAAGTTCGTTTTACAACCTCGCCCTTTCGTGCAACAAGCACCACCTAGTGATCCTTATGTGTAATAATGTCTGTCTGAAGACTCATTTGACCCCTAACTGTGCTGTAAGCAGGGAAACCTGCTTGGCGCTGGAAGTGTCTCACTTACTACTCTGTTCTACACACAAATGATCGATAGGTTACTTCCCTTATTAGAACACCCACACACACCATCCTGGAATTCCTCCAGTCTAATTCTCTCTTAAATTCTCTCTGTCTCTCTCCCTCTTTCCTTCTCTCTCTCTCCCTCTTTCCTTCTCTCTCTGTCTCTCTGTCTCTCTCCCTCTTTCCTTCTCTCTCTCTCCCTCTTTCCTTCTCTCTCTGTCTCTCTGTCTCTCTCCCTCTTTCCTTCTCTCTCTGTCTCTCTGTCTCTCTCCCTCTTTCCTTCTCTCTCTCTCTCCCTCTTTCCTTCTCTCTCTGTCTCTCTGTCTCTCTCCCTCTTTCTTTCTCTCTTTCTCTTTCTGTCTCTCTCTGTCTCTCCCCCTCTTTCCTTCTCTCTGTCTCTCCCCCTCTTTCCTTCTCTCTCTCTCTCCCCCTCTTTCCTTCTCTCTCTCTCTCCCCCTCTTTCCTTCTCTCTCTCTCCCTCTTTCCTTCTCTCTCTCTCTCTCTGTCTCTCTCCTGCTGTCAGTTGCAGCAGTTGTCTTTCCATATCTCCTCCATGGAAAGGATTTTAATGTACATTCCAGTCATGTTATGTGTTTATGTGTAATATTTCCAGGCTGCTTGTCTGTATCCTAGTCCTTCTGTCTGATTGGCCAGATGTGTCTTCGGGGATGACATCACACACACTTCGTTAAGACACTGAACGAAGCCTGTTAGCCCCGCCCCCTCGTTAGTGTTCTGGAGTTAGGATGCTAGGTGACTGATGCTGCTCTGGGATGCACACCTCCTCCTCCTCTCCTTCAACTCTCCTTCCCCTCCTCCTTCTCATCCTCCCTCCCTTCTCCTCTCCTTCAACTCTCCTTCCCCTCCTCCTTCTCATCCTCCCTCCCTTCTCCTCTCCTTCAACTATCCTTCCCTTCCTCCTTCTCATCCTCCCTCCCTTCTCCTCTCCTTCAACTCTCCTTCTCATCCTCCCTCCCTTCTCCTCTCCTTCCCCTCCTCCTTCTCATCCTCCCTCCCTTCTCCTCTCCTTCAACTATCCTTCCCCTCCTCCTTCTCATCCTCCCTCCCTTCTCCTCTCCTTCAACTCTCCTTCTCATCCTCCCTCCCTTCTCCTCTCCTTCCCCTCCTCCTTCTCATCCTCCCTCCCTTCTCCTCTCCTTCCCCTCCTCCTTCTCATCCTCCCTCCCTTCTCCTCTCCTTCCCCTCCTCCTTCTCATCCTCCCTCATTTTTTCTCTTGTGTAGGCTCTTTCTCTTACCCATTTATCTCTCTCCCCTCCTCTAACATACCCCTCTCTCCCCCCTCCTCTCTAACACACCCCTCTCTCCCCCCTCCTCTCTAACACACCCCTCTCTCCCCCCTCCTCTCTAACACACCCCTCTCTCCCCCCTCCTCTCTAACACACCCCTCTCTGCTTGCCTTTCTCTCTCTCCTCTACTCTCTAATTCAGCCCTCCCTCAAACTGCTGCAGGTTTTAATTAAACTCTCACAGCTGGCAAGGGCACATCATATCCTATCTCATCACCCCACTGGCTGGCTCCCCCCTGTGTCCCCCTCCCTCCCTCCCTCACATACACACACACACATACTGTAGACACACACACACACACACGCAAGCAAACACACATACATACTGTGGACACACTTAAACGTACACACATATTGTCAACTTGCAGCTGTATGTTGAAGCAATCTCTAGAGTGATGTCAACACATGGAGATCTTCTATAGGCTCTAACACGGCTGTAACCATTAGTCACTCCTGCTCACTGATTGGTCTGAATGTCCCAGCTGTGGCAGGACCAAACGTGAGCTGCTTTACGTCTGATTGGTTAAAGATTTGCCTGTCGGTGTGTGGCCAGGCCTGACTCAAATCTGCATACATTTACATGAAAGAGAGCTGATTTACATAGTGTCTCTGCGCTCGGCTGGTAAACCTGGACAGCTGCTGAAGAGGGAGAGATTAGGGGAGAGTGGAGGCATTTGTCGGGCTGGGTAGCCGATCTCGGCAGAGCTTGGTTTGGTCAGGTTTAATCTGGGTGTGATCAGATCAGGCAGATCGGCTGGTAGGACTGAGTGTGTGTGTGTGTGTGTGAGTGAGTGAGTGTGTGTGTGTGTGTGTGTGAGTGTGTGTGTGTGAGTGTGTGTGTGCTACTACTTCAACTTTCCTTCCTCCTTACAAACCCATAACACTGGGGGAAATCCCATGTCTCTACTACTGTCTCCACCTGGGACACATGTAAACACACACACACACACACACACACAATCATTAAGCTCCTCCGAACAGAAATGTGCTTGTTCTCCTCTGATTGGCTGGAGTAGTGCCTGATCATAATCCCTGCTTGTTAAGGTAGATCCTAAACCAGAGAAAACAAACTCATTTCAAGTGTAAAAACAGGAGGGAAGTCTGTCATTGCTTTCTGAGGTGTCTCATATCTGAGAATTACTGCTTGTGCTTGTTAAGAAAATCAATCTGTGTGAGAGAGAGTGAGAGATAGAAGGAAAGAGGGAGAGAGAGGGAGTGAGAGAGAGAAGGAAAGAGGGAGAGAGAGGGAGTGAGAGAGGGAGAGAGAGAAAGAGGGAGTGAGTGAGAGAGGGAGAGAGAGGGAGTGAGAGAGAGAGGGAGAGAGAGAAAGAGGGAGTAAGTGAGAGGGAGAGAGAGAGAGAAAGAGAGGGTCCCAGAGGGCTGGAGGGTCCCAGAGGGCTGGAGGGTCCCAGAGGTTTGGAGGGTCCCAGAGGCCTGAAGGTGTTGGAGGGTCCCAGAGGGCTGGAGGGTCCCAGAGGGCTGGAGGGTCCCAGAGGGTTGGAGGGTCCCAGAGGCCTGAAGGTGTTGGAGGGTCCCAGAGGGCTGGAGGGTCCCAGAGGACTGGAGGGTCCCAGAGGGCTGGATGGTCCCAGAGGGCTGGAGGTTCCCAGAGGGCTGGAGGGTCCCAGAGGGCTGGAGGGTCCCAAAAGGTTGGAGGGTCCCAGAGGCCTGAAGGTGTTGGAGGGTCCCAGAGGACTGGAGGGTCCCAGAGGACTGGAGGGTCCCAGAGGACTGAAGGTGTTGGAGGTGCCCCAGGGCAGGGATGGGAGGGGGAGGGGCCCCAGGGCAGGGATGGGAGGGGGAGGTGCCCCAGGGCAGGGATGGGAGGGGGAGGTGCCCCAGGGCAGGGATGGGAGGGGGAGGTGCCCCAGGGCAGGGATGGGAGGGGGAGGTGCCCCAGGGCAGGGATGGGAGGGGGAGGTGCCCCAGGGCAGGGATGGGAGGGGGAGGTGCCCCAGGGCAGGGATGGGAGGGGGAGGTGCCCCAGGGCAGGGATGGGAGGGGGAGGTGCCCCAGGGCAGGGATGGGAGGGGGAGGTGCCCCAGGGCAGGGATGGGAGGGGGAGGTGCCCCAGGGCACGGATGGGAGGGGGAGGTGCCCCAGGGCAGGGATGGGAGGGGGAGGTGCCCCAGGGCAGGGATGGGAGGGGGAGGTGCCCCAGGGCAGGGATGGGAGGGGGAGGTTCCCCAGGGCAGGGATGGGAGGGGGAGGTGCCCCAGGGCAGGGATGGGAGGGGGAGGGGCCCCAGGGCAGGGATGGGAGGGGGAGGTGCCCCAGGGCAGGGATGGGAGGGGGAGGTGCCCCAGGGCAGGGATGGGAGGGGGAGGTGCCCCAGGGCAGGGATGGGAGGGGGAGGTGCCCCAGGGCACGGATGGGAGGGGGAGGTGCCCCAGGGCAGGGATGGGAGGGGGAGGTGCCCCAGGGCAGGGATGGGAGGGGGAGGTGCCCCAGGGCAGGGATGGGAGGGGGAGGTGCCCCAGGGCAGGGATGGGAGGGGGAGGTGCCCCAGGGCAGGGATGGGAGGGGGAGGTGCCCCAGGGCAGGGATGGGAGGGGGAGGTGCCCCAGGGCAGGGATGGGAGGGGGACCGGGAGAAAGAAGGAGGAAGAGGGAGAAGAGGGAGATACTGAGTGCAGAAGAGTGGGAATTGAGAGATAATGAAAGAGAGAGGTGGCGGGAAATAATGGAGAAGGGGAAGAGGGAGAGCAAGTGGTGGAGAGAGTGTGGAGGAGTGGAATAAATAGAGTGAGAGAATAAAAAGCTACAATGAGAGAGGAACAAAGGTACAGAGAGAAAGAGGGACTTCAAGAGGAAGACAGGGTAACAGAGAGATGGACTGAAAGAGAAATCGAGAGAGAGAGAGAGCGAGCGAGAGGGAGAGAGGGCCAGAGGGAGACCTTTTAGAGAGGGATAGAGAGATACATGGAGAAAGAGAGATAGATGGAGAGGGATAGAGAAAGTAAGGAGAAGTGGGAATAGGGACAGTGTGCTCCCAGTATCATATTCCACTAGATAGTAATAGAATTTAAATGGATTTTATGACAGTTTTGATGAATGGGCCTCTTGGGTGGCTGTGTCCATATCTGTGGGAGTGCATGCACACAGCTTCCTGGTGTGTGTTTGTGTGTGTGTGTGTGTGTGTGTGGGTGTGTGTGGTGAGGGAGTTTACAGTCTAAAGGTTGAACTGTTTGTTGCTATTAAGGAGAAGCTATGACAGGTCAAGGTGAGAAAACACTGTGACACACATGGGTCGCATTCGTCACACCTACTGCATGTGGGTGTGTGTGTGTGTGTGCATGAGTGTGGGTGTAAGTGTGTGTGTGAGTGTAAGTGTGTGTGTGTGAGTGTGTGAGTGTTAGTGTGTAAGTGTGTGTGTGAGTGTGTAAGTGTGTGTGTGAGTGTGTGTGTGCATGAGTGTGGGTGTAAGTGATTGTGTGTGTGAGTGTGTGCGAGTGTGTGAGTGTGTGTGTGTGTGTGAGTGTGTGTGTGTGTGAGTGTAAGTGTGTGTGTGTGTGAGTGTGTAAGTGTGTGTGTGAGTGTGTAAGTGTGAGTGTGAGTGTGTAAGTGTGTGTGTGTGAGTGTGTAAGTGTGTGTGTGTGTGCATGAGTGTGGGTGTAAGTGATTGTGTGTGTGAGTGTGTGTGTGTGAGTGTGTGTGTGTGTGTGAGAGTGTGTGTGAGTGTGTGCTCCTGCCCAGTGTCACAGGGCTGCACTTGGTGTTATTCTGCTGAAAGCTGCACATTTCTTATTCCTTTTGCTGTCAGGAAAACAAGATTGAAGCTTTACCCGCTCATCTCCAGGTTCTCTGCCTCTCTTTACCTGCTCATCTCCAGGTTCTCTGCCTCTCTTTACCTGCTCATCTCCAGGTTCTCTGCCTCTCTTTACCCGCTCATCTCCAGGTTCTCTGCCTCTCTTTACCTGCTCATCTCCATGTTCTCTGCCTCTCTTTACCTGCTCATCTCCATGTTCTCTGCCTCTCTTTACCTGCTCATCTCCAGGTTCTCTGCCTCTCTTTACCTGCTCATCTCCAGGTTCTCTGCCTCTCTTTACCTGCTCATCTCCATGTTCTCTGCCTCTCTTTACCTGCTCATCTCCATGTTATCTGCCTCTCTTTACCTGCTCATCTCCATGTTATCTGCCTCTCTTTACCTGCTCATCTCCAGGTTCTCTGCCTCTCTTTACCTGCTCATCTCCAGGTTCTCTGCCTCTCTTTACCTGCTCATCTCCAGGTTATCTGCCTCTCTTTACCTGCTCATCTCCAGGTTCTCTGCCTCTCTTTACCTGCCCATCTCCATGTTCTCTGCCTCTCTTTACCTGCTCATCTCCATGTTCTCTGCCTCTCTTTACCTGCTCATCTCCATGTTCTCTGCCTCTCTTTACCTGCTCATCTCCATGTTCTCTGCCTCTCTTTACCTGCTCATCTCCATGTTATCTGCCTCTCTTTACCTGCTCATCTCCAGGTTCTCTGCCTCTCTTTACCTGCTCATCTCCATGTTCTCTGCCTCTCTTTACCTGCTCATCTCCATGTTATCTGCCTCTCTTTACCTGCTCATCTCCATGTTATCTGCCTCTCTTTACCTGCTCATCTCCAGGTTCTCTGCCTCTCTTTACCTGCTCATCTAAATGTTATCTGCCTCTCTTTACCTGCTCATCTCCATGTTATCTGCCTCTCTTTATCTGCTCATCTCCATGTTCTCTGCCTCTCTTTACCTGCTCATCTCCAGGTTATCTGCCTCTCTTTACCTGCCCATCTCCATGTTCTCTGCCTCCCTTTACCTGCTCATCTCCAGGTTATCTGCCTCTCTTTACCTGCTCATCTCCAGGTTATCTGCCTCTCTTTACCTGCTCATCTCCAGGTTCTCTGCCTCTCTTTACCTGCTCATCTCCAGGTTCTCTGCCTCTCTTTACCTGCTCATCTCCAGGTTCTCTGCCTCTCTTTACCTGCTCATCTCCAGGTTCTCTGCCTCTCTTTACCTGCTCATCTCCAGGTTCTCTGCCTCTCTTTACCTGCTCATCTCCAGGTTCTCTGCCTCTCTTTACCTGCTCATCTCCAGGTTATCTGCCTGCCTCTGCCGATACCCCCCTGTTATCCTCCCTGCTATCCTTCGTGTTACCCCCCCCTGTTACCCCGCTGTTACCCCCCCGTTATCCCACCAGTTACTCCCCCCCTGCCATCCTCCCCAGTTACTCCCCCCCTGCCATCCCACCAGTTACTCCCCCCCTGCCATCCTCCCCAGTTATTCCCCCCCTGCCATCCCCCCCCCCCCCCCTCCGTTACCCTCCCCAGTCAGACAGCCAGTCTGTTTGGCGTCAGTCTAGTGTTGCTGGTGACGTACTGGCACACAGGCCTGCCGGCTCTAATGAGCCTGGATGGAACCTTGCAGACAGCTTGGCACTGCTCATCCTCTCTCTCTCTCTCCCTCTCTCTCTCTTTCTTTCCATCTCTCTCTCTCCATCTCTCCTCTCTCCATCTCTCTTCTCTCTTCATATCTCCTCTCTTTCCATCTCTCTCTCTCCATCTCTCCTCTCTCTCCATCTCTCTCTCTTTCTTTCCATCTCTCTCTCTCCATCTCTCCTCTCTCTCTCCATCTCTCTTCTCTCTTCATATCTCCTCTCTTTCCATCTTTCTCTCTCTCCATCTCTCTCTATCTCTACCCTCTCTCCATCTCTCCTCTCTCTCTCTCCATCCCTCTCTTCATCGCTCCATCTCTCCCTCTCCATCTCTCCTCTCTCTCTCCATCCCTCTCTTCATCGCTCCATCTCTCCCTCTCCATCTCTCACTCTCTCTCTCCATCTCTCTCTCTCTCTCTCCATCTCTCCTCTCTCTCTCTCTCTCTCTCCCTCTCCATCTCTCACTCTCTCTCTCTCTCTCTCCATCCCTCTCGTCATCGCTCCATCTCTCCCTCTCCATCTCTCCCTCTCCATCTCTCCCTCTCTCTCTCCATCTCTGTATCTTTGTTAGTCTCTGTCTCTCTGCTATTCTCCCCTTTCTCTTCTAATTCTTGTTCTTTGTCTCCCTCCTTCTATCTGTACAGCCAATCTAGTAACGTCCAGTTTTAACCAACATAGTTGGCATGGGTGAAAGAGACAATGTGTTTTTGTATTAGTGCTAATTAAATCACTTGTCGTTCCTCTCTCTCCCTTTCCTCCTGTCTCCTCCCTTATCTCACTCCTCTCCCCTCCCCTCCACCTCCCTTCTCTTCCCTCTTCATTCCTGTTTCTCTCTCATCCCATCTCTTCATACTATGATTGTATCAGTCACTTTATAGCAAAAGGGGCTGCTTAACTGTCATTTTAAATATAATCTCTGATGAGATATTGTGGGGGGATATTGTAAAGTGTAATTAGCTGCTGATGGATATCATTCGTGTTGATAGGTGCTGATGTCTAAACTCTCCAGTCACTGTTGTTTGAATGGTGCCATAGGTACACATGATCTGGGGCCACAGTAGATGTTGTCTGACACACACACACATGATAGGTTAAGGTCATAGAGAGAGACAGACAGAGAGAGAGAGACAGACAGAGAAAGAGAGAGAGATAGAGAGAGCGAGGGACAAAGAGAGTCAAATCAAATCAACATTTATTTGTATAGCCCTTTTTACAAGCAGTGTCACA
>CM059343.1:7709664-7717164 GCA_030340685.1 Protosalanx chinensis
GACCGGGCTTTGATGATCGCACTCACATCACTGTGATAATGAGCAGACGTCAGACTTCATACCCGGACAGGTGTGTGGATTTAGAAGGAACACACTCCTGCAGACACACACACCAAAGTGTGCAGTCATTGTGTAACATGTGTGAGGTGTCTTTGTGTGTCTCTTTGGTGAGGCGCTCTGCAGTATTCTGCACTGGAGATATCAGTAACTTCATATCTCTTGATGAGCTGAGCTATAAAAACCAAAAACATGTTTTAGGAGATCAGTCTGAGGAATGGGAGTCAGTGATAAGGGCGTCGGGCAAGTAATCAAAAGGTTCCTGATTTGAATCCTGGCCATGCCAACATGAAGTTGTGTCCTTGGGCAAGGCACTTCACCCTACTTACCTCAGGGGAATGTCCCTGTACTTACTGTGAGTCACTCTGGATAAGAGCGCTGCTGAATGATTAAATGTGTGTATGTGTGTGTGTTAGTGAGATGTGTGTGTGTGTTAGTAAGATATGGGTGTGTTAAACCTTTCAGTTGGAATAACTTCCTGTTATATTCTAGAGGTTTTTTCATTTCCAGTCTTTCTTTAAACCCCCTGAACGTCCCTGATTGCAATCAAACTCTTAACTGGACTCTCTCATCAGACAGATCCAGCTGGTGCAGATTCAGTCACATCTGTGTTCATGTCCATCAGGCTGTTTTCTGATGCAGATATGGATTGTAGTGGAAATAGATTGTGTGTTTATTTGAAGCCAATTGAACTGGCTTGACAACCTGCGACGTGTTCTTGAAACATGTTAGATCAAAACTGTGGAAGATATTTGTATCACCTTCAGAGAATCAGACCAAATCTGTGTGTGTGTGTGTGGGACGTGTGTGTGTGTGTGTGTAGGACATGGGTGTTTGTGTGTCTAGGACATGTGTGCGTGCAGGACATGGGTGTGTGTAGGACATGAGTGTGTGTGTGTGTAGGACATGTGTGTGTGTGTGTAGGACATGTGTGTGTGTAGGACATAGGTGTGTGCGTGTAGGACATGTGTGTGTGTGTGTAGTACGTGTGTGTGTGTGTGTAGGACATAGGTGTGTGTGTAAGACGTGTGTGTGTAGGACGTGTGTGTGTGTGTAGTACGTGTGTGTGTGTGTGTGTGTGTGTGTGTAGGACATGGGTGGGGGTTTTGACTTGCATTATCTTGTGTAGTGTTCTGATTTCTAATAGGAAGCATCAGTCTTTTTATTTATTTATCTACAGACACAGATAAACATCTAGTAAGAGATTTCGGATCTCTACTTTCTTAAGAACCCTTTCTGTCTTTCCACTTTCCTTCTCATGTCGCTGAGGCCCTTTCTTCTTTTCCTCCCCTCCTCTTCTCCTCTCTCCTCCTGTCCTCCTCTTCTCCTCTCTTCTCCTCCTCCTCTCCTCTCCTCTCTTCTCCTCTCCTCCTGTCCTGTCCTCCTCTCCTGCTCTCTTTTCCTCCTCTCTTCTCCTCCTCTTCTCTTCTCCTCTCCTCCTCCTCTTCACCTCTCCTCCTCCTTCTCCCCTCCTCCTCCTCCTCTCCTCCTCCTCCCATCCTCCTCCCCTCCTCCTCTCTTCCTCCTCCTCTCCTCCTCCTCTCCTCCTCCTGTCCTCATCTGTGAGGTGATCAGTCATTTCTGATGGTAGTGGTGGAGTCCAGCACTTCTCCATCAGAACAGTGCTGAGTCTGGCCCAAAGCTGCACTCCCAGACAGACCTAATGGAGGAGAGGACAGAGGGGGGGGGGGGGTTAGAGAGAGGGAGAGAGGGTGAAGGAGAGACAGAGAGAGGGAGAGAGGGTGAAGAGACAGAGAGAGAGGGTAAATGAGAGACAGAGAGATAGAGAGAGATAGGGAGGGTGAATGAGAGACAGAGAGAGAGATAGTGAGGGTGAATGAGAGACAGAGAGAGAGATAGGGAGGGTGAATGAGAGAGAGAGAGAGAGAGAGAGAGAGATAGTGAGGGTGAATGAGAGACAGAGAGAGAGATAGGGAGGGTGAATGAGAGAGAGAGAGAGAGATAGTGAGGGTGAATGAGAGACAGAGAGAGAGATAGGGAGGGTGAATGAGAGAGAGAGAGATAGTGAGGGTGAATGAGAGACAGAGAGAGAGATAGGGAGTCAGAGAGATTAAGTGAGATTAGTGGGCCCTGTTGCAACTATAAGTGGTGTTTGTTGTGAGAATATATAGGCCATCGTGTCTGAGTCATTACCACATCTGTAGCACTGAGAGCTGTGAAGAGCTGCAAGCTAGTAGCATGGTGTCCTGTCTGCCTGTCTCCCTGTCTCCCTGTCTGCCTGTCTCCCTGTCTGTCTGCCTGTCTGTCTGTCTGCCTGTCTGTCTGTCTGCCTGTCTGTCTGTCTGTCTGCCTGTCCTGTCTGCCTGTCCTGTCTGCCTGGCTCCCTGTCTGCCTGTCTACCTGTCTGTCTGTCTGTCTGTCTACCTGTCTGTCTGTCTGTCTGCCTGTCTCCCTGTCTCCCTGTCTGCCTGTCTACCTGTCTGTCTGCCTGTCTGTCCTGTCTGTCTGCCTGTCCTGTCTGCCTGTCTGTCTGTCTGTCTGCCTCCCTGTCTGTCTGTCTGTCTGTCCTGTCTCCCTGTCTCCCTGTCTACCTGTCTGTCTGTCTGTCTGCCTCCCTGTCTGTCTGTCTGTCTGTCCTGTCTCCCTGTCTCCCTGTCTACCTGTCTGTCTGTCTGTCCTGTCTACCTGTCTGTCTGCCTGTCCTGTCTCCCTGTCTCCCTGTCTACCTGTCTGTCTGTCTGTCTGTCTGCCTCCCTGTCTGTCTGTCTGTCTGTCCTGTCTCCCTGTCTCCCTGTCTACCTGTCTGTCTGTCTGTCTGCCTCCCTGTCTGTCTGTCTGTCTGTCCTGTCTCCCTGTCTGCCTGTCTGTCTGTCTGTCTGTCCTGTCTCCCTGTCTGTCTGTCTGTCTGTCTGTCTGCCTCCCTGTCTGTCTGTCTGTCTGTCCTGTCTCCCTGTCTGTCTGTCTGTCTGTCTGTCTGCCTCCCTGTCTGTCTGTCTGTCTGTCCTGTCTCCCTGTCTGTCTGTCTATCTGTCTGTCTGTCTGCCTCCCTGTCTGTCTGTCTGTCTGTCTGTCCTGTCTCCCTGTCTGTCTGTCTGTCTGTCTGTCTGTCTGCCTCCCTGTCTGTCTGTCTGTCTGTCCTGTCTCCCTGTCTGTCTGTCTGCCTCCCTGTCTGTCTGTCTGCCTGTCTGTCCTGTCTGTCTGCCTGTCCTGTCTGCCTGTCTGCCTGTCTGTCTGTCTGCCTGTCCTGTCTGCCTGCCTGTCTGTCTGTCTGCCTGTCTGTCCTGTCTGTCTGCCTGTCCTGTCTGCCTGTCTGCCTGTCTGTCTGTCTGCCTGTCCTGTCTGCCTGTCTGCCTGTCTGCCTGTCTGTCTGTCTGTCTGCCTGTCCTGTCTGCCTGTCTCCCTGTCTGCCTGTCTGTCTGTCTGCCTGTCTGTCCTGCCTGTCTGTCTGCCTGTCCTGTCTGCCTGTCCTGTCTGCCTGTCTGCCTGTCTGCCTGTCCTGTCTGCCTGTCTGTCCTGTCTGTCTGCCTGCCTCTCTGCCAGTCTGCCTGTCTGTCCTGTCTGTCTGTCTGTCTGCCTGTCTGTCCTGTCTGTCCTGTCTGCCTGCCTGTCTGCCTGTCTGTCTGTCTGTCCTGTCTGCCTGTTTGTTTGTCTGTCTGCCTGCCTGTCTGCCTGTCTGTCTGTCCTGTCTGCCTGTTTGTTTGTCTGTCTGCCTGCCTGTCTGCCTGTCTGTCTGCCTGTCTGCCTGTCTGTCTGCCTGTCTGTCTTTCTGTCTGTCTGTCAGCCTGTCTGTCTGTCTGTCTTTCTGTTAGTGAACATTCATATAACCCTAATGTGTCTCACATCAAGGAATGCCCTTGCATAACCTGTATGTTTTCATCTGTACAGGTGTGTGTATCTGCGTGTGTATCACTGTGTGTGTGTGTATGTGTGTGTATATGTAAGGCTTGCATCAGTGCTGTAGGGTATTAGTCTAGTCACAGTGGGCCTCAGCTTAGCAGCAGGTACTGACACACACACGCGCACACACACGCACGCACACACACACACACACACACACACACACCTGCTCCTCAGGGCCAGATGATGCAAAGACCTGCAGCTCTTAACTCAGGAAGGTGAACAATGATTAGCGTGCGCACACACACATGCACAAACACACACAAACATGCACACACACACACACATATGCATACACGTGCATACATACACACACACACACACCCATCAGTTTAAAGCATTGAACAGCCTGTATGTGGTGACTGTTATCAGTAGGTGCAGAGGCTGTGCTGGACTGTGTTGGACTGTGTTATAATTACCTAAATATACTATACTATTTTAAACAGTGTTAGGGTTAGACAACAATACCATACTATACTGTGCTATAATATAGCACACTGTACATGACTATACTGTACAGTACTGTTCTGTCCTACACTGTACTATACTGTGCTATAATATAGCACACTGTACATGACTATACTGTACAGTACTGTTCTATCCTACACTGTACTATACTGTGCTATAATATAGCACACTGTACATGACTATACTGTACAGTACTGTTCTATCCTACACTGTACTATACTGTGCTATAATATAGCACACTGTACATGACTATACTGTACAGTACTGTTCTATCCTACACTGTACTATACTGTGCTATAATATAGCACACTGTACATGACTATACTGTACAGTACTGTTCTATCCTACACTGTACTATACTGTGCTATACTATAGCACACTGTACATGACTATACTGTACAGTACTGTTCTATCTTATACTGTACTATACTCTGCTATACTATAGCACACTGTACATGACTATACTGTACAGTACTGTTCTATTCTACACTGTACTATACTGTGCTATACTATAGCACACTGTACATGACTATACTTTACAGTACTGTTCTATCCTACACTGTACTATACTGTGCTATAATATAGCACACTGTACATGACTATACTGTACAGTACTGTTCTATCCTACACTGTACTATACTGTGCTATAATATAGCACACTGTACATGACTCTACTGTACAGTACTGTTCTATCCTACACTGTACTATACTGTGCTATACTATAGCACACTGTACATGACTATACTGTACAGTACTGTTCTATCTTATACTGTACTATACTCTGCTATACTATAGCACACTGTACATGACTATACTGTACAGTACTGTTCTATTCTACACTGTACTATACTGTGCTATACTATAGCACACTGTACATGACTATACTTTACAGTACTGTTCTATCCTACACTGTACTATACTGTGCTATACTATAGCACACTGTACATGACTATACTGTACAGTACTGTTCTATCCTACACTGTACTATACTGTGATGGAACACTTATGTACTAATGGTCAGCGTGTCATAATATATAGTAGTTTCTCCAGTTTTGCTTTAATCTCTGCCTCTGCTGTTGACCACAGTATATCTCCATGGTTACACACACGAGACCACACACAGGAACACACACACACACACAGGAACACACACACACAGGAACACACACACACACACAGGAACACACACACACAGGAATACACACACAGGAATACACACACACACAGGGTCACACACACACAGGGAGACACACACACACAGGGAGACACACACACACAGACAGACACAGGAACACACACAGGGTCTCACACACACACAGGGAGACACACACACACAGGGAGACACACACAGGGAGACACACACACACAGACAGACACAGGAACACACACAGGGTCACACACACACAGGGAGACACACACACACAGGGACACACAAACACGCTGATGCCTGTGGATGTCATGTGACTGACAGGTGACTGACAGGTGTTTACCTCCCAGCATGCATCTGTCTGCCCCCTGGGTGCCAGTTAAACCAAGCTGACAGTTATGGCATTAGAGAGTTGAGGGTTAGGGACAGGAGTGTGTGTGTGTGTGTGTTTGTGTGTGTGTGTGTCCAGGGGTAGTTATACACTGACTCTCTGCATGCTGTCACTTAAACACATGAGAAGAAACGATGGAGACTTTCCACCAGAAGAGATGCATTATGGGAGGTGTGGGATTGAGCGGCGTCTGATGACCTGGTGAGTCTCCTCAGAGACTGATGTTCACTGGAGTGTCCCACACATCTGGGGGTGAGGAGGAGGGAGAGACCAGTCTGACTGATCATCTGTCCTTCACTCCACAGGAAGAGAGAGCTGGTGAGACAGACAGAGAGAGAGAGAGGAAGAAAGCGAGTGAGAAGGAGAGAGACACAGATAGAGTGGCTGGAGAGGTGGGGGGAGAGAGACAAAGAGAGAGAGGAGGTGGAGAGGTGGGGAGAGACAGAGAGAGAGAGGGGGTGGAGAGGTGGGGGGAGAGAGACAGAGAGAGAGAGGAGGTGGAGAGGTGGGGAGAGACAGAGAGAGAGAGGGGCTGGAGAGGTGGGGAGAGAGACAGAGAGAGAGAGAGAGAGAGATGGTGGGTGGGTGGAGAGGTGGGGAGAGACAGACAGACAGAGAGAGGGGGTGGAGAGGTGGGGAGAGAGAGAGAGAGATGGTGGAGGGGTGGGGAGAGACAGAGAGAGAGGGGCTGGAGAGGTGGGGAGAGAGAGACAGAGAGAGAGAGAGATGGTGGGTGGGTGGAGAGGTGGGGAGAGACAGACAGACAGAGAGAGGGGGTGGAGAGGTGGGGAGAGAGAGAGAGAGATGGTGGAGGGGTGGGGAGAGACAGACAGACAGAGAGAGGGGGTGGAGATATGTGGAAAGACTGAGAGAGATGGAGAATGTGAAGGGAGAGAAATATAAAGAACTAGAGTGGGAGAGAGATATACAGAAATAGAGAAGTGAGAATAACAGATAGATGGAGATGATTTGACGATTCAGCAAATCGGTCTTTGGCGAGACCAATTTAAGAGTTTGAGTTTTTTCATAAAAGCGAAATGGAGAGAGGAGGAATGAGAGAGAAGAAGGATGGAAGGAAAAAGAGAGAAGAATGAGAGAAAGAAAGAGTTGGGATCCCTGCAGAGTGTAGTGGACAGAACATTGTATGTCTGTTGGTGAGGGGGATGGGTTGAAAAAAGTAGGCCAGTTTGATACATATTGTCGACTGAGATATAAATAAAGTGAATGTGTGTGTGTGTGTGTGTAGCCTACTCTACTTCAAAGGCAGTGGAATGGAACGTAATGTGATAAGTAATTTATACTCCACATATATTACAGAGAACAGCCTTCTGATGGAAAGGCAGGATTGGGCTGTGCCCTGAGACGATGGACCGAGAGATGGAGGGAATGTAGAGGGAGGGGGCAGGGAAGGGAGGATGTAGAGGTGGAGGGAGACATGGAGAGAAGTAAGGAGGAGGGAGGGGCAGATAGAGAGGAGAAGGAGAGATGTCAGGAAGGTTGTCTCACCTCGTCTCCTAATGAGGCTGATAGATTGGGACTGCAGGTGCTGTACCTTTCTGTAGAACCTACTGCCCCAATG
>CM059343.1:7722164-7727164 GCA_030340685.1 Protosalanx chinensis
TCTGCCTCTTTCTCTCTCACTGTCTGTCTCTCTAGTCAATAAAGCTTTATTCCATGAATGAGTGAGCAGTATGTTGCCAAAGCCAATGATGATTTAATAAGAATTTGAATTATTAGGCAATGCATTCAGTACAGTATACACATCATTATATAGTGTGAATGAAGCAGAGGAATTCAAATAGAATACAAATGGGAAAAAATGCCTATTACATTCCACTGGCTGTTCTTAAGGTCAAGGAAGATTGATACTTTTCAACCAAAATTAACAGTTACGCTGGTTTATAAACTAGAAACCATTAACCATTTATTAGTTATACATTATTTTCTAATACAAATTATTAGTTATGGGGAATATGTGGGGTATATAGTGTGGATTTATTTGTCAGGTCACATTCAATTAGGAAATGCACCTAACCACCAATGACACAGCACAGAGACACACAGCACAGAGACACAGCACAAAGACACAGCACAGAGACACAGCACAGAGAGACAGCACAGAGACACAGCACAGAGACACAGCACATAGACACAGTACAGAGACACAGCACAGAGATACAGCACAGAGACACAGCACAGAGACACAGCACAGAGACACAGCACAGAGACACAGCACAGAGAGACAGCACAGAGACACAGCACAGAGACAGCACAGAGACACAGTACAGAGACACAGCACAGAGACACAGCACAGAGACACAGCACAGAGACACAGCACAGAGACACAGCACATAGACACAGCACAGAGATACAGCACAGAGACACAGCACAAAAACAGAGACACAGCACAGAGACACAGCACAAAAACAGAGACACAGCACATAGACACAGTACAGAGACACAGCACAGAGATACAGCACAGAGACACAGCACAAAAACAGAGACACAGCACAGAGACACAGCACAAAAACAGAGACACAGCACATAGACACAGCACAAAAACAGAGACACAGCACAGAGAGACAGCACAGACACAGCACAGAGACACAGCACAGAGACACAGCACAGAGACACAGTACAGAGACACAGTACAGAGACACAGCACAGAGACACAGTACAGAGATACAGCACAGAGACACAGCACAGAGACACAGCACAGAGACACAGCACAGAGACACAGTACAGAGATACAGCACAGAGACACAGCAGAGACACAGCACAGAGACACAGCACAGACACAGCACAGAGACACAGCACAGAGACACAGAGATACAAAGCAAAACCCTTCTAATATGCCAACATGAATCCTACCTTGTGTACTTGGATTGAAACATTCAAAGTGAATTAAATCTCCCTCTCGCCTCTCTCCAGGTCGTCCCCTACCTCCCACACCCTCCTCCAGCCTCCTCCCCCCTGCGCCTCCTCCACCCCCCAGCCTCCTACCTCCCACACCCTCCTCCAGCCTCCTCCCCCCTGCGCCTCCTCCACCCCCCAGCCTCCTACCTCCCACACCCTCCTCCAGCCTCCTCCCCCCTGCGCCTCCTCCACCCCCCAGCCTCCTACCTCCCACACCCTCCTCCAGCCTCCTCCCCCCTGCGCCTCCTCCACCCCCCAGCCTCCTACCTCCCACACCCCTGTCCTCCAGTGGCCAGCCCCCTCGTGCCCCCTCAGCCATACGAGAGTGCCAGGTTCCCTTGCTGGACACTGACCCCCCCCCACGCCATGCTGGAGCCCCCCTTGGATGACGAGTTCTCCCAAAATTCGTACTTCCTCCATGCCTACGCCCCTCCATCCCAGCCCCCCTCTGCCTCCGGTAAGACCCTCTGTCCTGGTATCACTCTCAATTACCACACCACTGTAAAATAACACAGATGCTTTTATCCAGAGCGACTTACAGTAAGTACAGGGACAATCCCCCTGAGACAAGTAGGGTGAAGTGCCTTGCCCAAGGACACAACATCACACAGCAGGGATTCGAACTCACAACTTTCCGATAACACCTTAACCCTCCGAGCCAACTGACTCACCCCTGATATACCACACCACTGTAATATACCACACCACTGTAATATACCACACCACTGTAATATACCACACCACTGTAATATATCACACCACTGTAATATACCACACCACTGTAATATACCACACCACTGTAATATACCACACCACTGTAAAATACCACACCACTGTAATATACCACACCACTGTAATATACCACACCACTGTAATATACCACACCACTGTAATATACCACACCACTGTAATATATCACACCACTGTAATATACCACACCACTGTAATATACCACACCACTGTAATATACCACACCACTGTAATATATCACACCACTGTAATATACCACACCACTGTAATATACCACACCACTGTAATATACCACACCACTGTAATATACCACACCACTGTAATATACCACACCACTGTAATATACCACACCACTGTAAAATACCACACCACTGTAATATACCACACCACTGTAATATATCACACCACTGTAATATACCACACCACTGTAATATACCACACCACTGTAATATACCACACCACTGTAATATATCACACCACTGTAATATACCACACCACTGTAATATACCACACCACTGTAATATACCACACCACTGTAATATACCACACCACTGTAATATACCACACCACTGTACTATACCACACCACTGTAATATATCACACCACTGTAATATATCACACCACTGTAATATACCACACCACTGTAATATACCACACCACTGTAATATACCACACCACTGTAATATACCACACCACTGTAATATACCACACCACTGTAATATACCACACCACTGTAATATACCACACCATGACACAATAGGTATTTGTAATAGGTGTTATGCTGTGTTAATAGGTCAAATATCCTAAACTTCAATACATTGGTTTGTCTGGATTATATATACAATTTATATTTTGGGGGGCATTTGTCATTAGAAAACTGAAATTCAATACTCTTTTACCACCTTGTCACTAAAATGACCACCATCAGCAATGAACTCATTTTAATCATGAGTGTGTATTACCATATTTTTAAGTACCGCTTCAAATCCGACATTAAACCCCTTGTTAATGGACAGGATCGTGCTACAGAGCAGGAGTCCTCACAGCCCCACTGTGGGACTCTGTCACACTGACCACCATTTGAACTGGAATAAAACGGTTTCATTAACAGTTTGATTAATCATGGTTGTATAATTCAACAGCAGGTTTAAATGAACCTGTTAAAAAGACACAAATACATTTCTGCTGTAAGTCAGTTGTTCTTTTAGTTTTTCATTATTATTAAAAACACATTTTCTTTGAGGTGAATGAATTCAGCAGGAACATGGATACAGTATTTGTAGTTCTTGAAGGCTCTTCTACACAGTATTTGTAGTTCTTGAAGGCTCTTCTATACAGTATTTGTAGTTCTTGAAGGCTCTTCTACACAGTATTTGTAGTTCTTGAAGGCTCTTCTACACAGTATTTGTAGTTCTTAAAGGCTCTTCTACACAGTATTTGTAGTTCTTGAAGGCTCTTCTACACAGTATTTGTAGTTCTTGAAGGCTCTTCTACACAGTATTTGTAGTTCTTGAAGGCTCTTCTGTACTGTATTTGTAGTTCTTGAAGGCTCTTCTACACAGTATTTGTAGTTCTTGAAGGCTCTTCTGTACTGTATTTGTAGTTCTTGAAGGCTCTTCTGTACTGTATTTGTAGTTCTTGAAGGCTCTTCTGTACTGTATTTGTAGTTCTTGAAGGCTCTTCTACACAGTATTTGTAGTTCTTGAAGGCTCTTCTGCACTGTATTTGTAGTTCTTGAAGGCTCTTCTACACTGTATTTGTAGTTCTTGAAGGCTCTTCTGCACGGTGCAGAGGAACACAGGGCAATCAGAGACGGTTTACTGAGAAGCTGTAGTCTGTTTCATTCAGACTGGCCTTGACTGTGGATATAAAACAGCACCTGTCTACAAGCAGCTTTCAAACCAAAGCTTTTCAAAAAAGATACATACAAAAAAGGGAGAAAGCTCTAATGATTTTTGGGAAAGTAATTTTTTATATCTGGTTATTAGAATGTTCTCCAGACTGTAGTTGGGAAGAGGGAGCAGAGTGTGTGTGTGTGTTTGAGTGTGTGTTTTGTGTGTGTGATTGTGTAAATATGTTTGAGTGTGTGTGAGTGTGTGTGTGAGTTTGTACGGTTACATGGGTGTAAAGGCAGCGATGTGGATAATGAGACAAATGTTTACTAGGTCTTGTACGTAAGCAAGGTAGAGTAGGTCTAGGCTGGGTTAGAGCAGGTCTAGGGTGGATCTAGGGTCTAGGCTGGGTTAGAGCAGGTCTAGGCTGGGCTAGGTTAGTTATAGTGTGACAGGGGAAGTATCTGCTCTAAAACCAGGATTTGTATTCAGGACCACAGGTCCAAACATCCTGGAAACACTGTGTGTACACTAGCTACGCCACCACTGGGTCTAGCTCTTCAATGGACTGATGAGGGAGTTCAAATGATTCAACTTGGTTGTTTCCCAATAGGTTTACTGTGAGCTAGGCTGGGCTGGGTTAGCTGTGAACTAGGCTGGGCTAGGTTAGCTGTGAGCTAGGCTGGGCTAGGTTAGCTGTGAGCTAGGCTGGGCTGGGTTAGCTGTGAGCTAGGCTGGGCTGGGTTAGCTGTGAGCTTGATTGGGCTAGGTTAGCTGTGAACTAGGCTGGGCTAGGTTAGCTGTGATCTAGGCTGGGCTAGGTTAGCTGTGATCTAGGCTGGGCTAGGTTAGCTGTGATCTAGGCTGGGCTAGGTTAGCTGTGCGCTAGGCTGGGTTAGGTTAGCTGTGAGCTAGGCTGGGCTAGGTTAGCTGTGATCTAGGCTGGGCTAGGTTAGCTGTGCGCTAGGCTGGGTTAGGTTAGCTGTGAGCTTGATTGGGCTAGGTTAGCTGTGAACTAGGCTGGGCTAGGTTAGCTGTGATCTAGGCTGGGCTAGGTTAGCTGTGATCTAGGCTGGGCTAGGTTAGCTGTGATCTAGGCTGGGCTAGGTAGCTGTGAGCTAGG